>WOFM01000410.1:755674-1023947 GCA_011428145.1 Ericerus pela | reverse complement strand
ATTTGTTTTACTTTTTCCATTTATTGGGCCCATTAAGAAAACTGAAATACGGGTACAACTTGACTTCCTGTGACTGTAAAAAATTTTTGCTATCACAATCGTGTTCAGCAAATTCAATAACTGTAATTTTGACATGAATCAACAATTTTAGTTCCAGCAAGGGTATTTAGCAGTTTCCACAGTAGCTCCGAAAATAGTCAATGTGGTTTTGTAATAGACTCATATGGGAAATTTAAGGTGTAATAATGTTCAACTGAGGTATTTTTATTGCATTTGACATAAATTTTGAGATAATCGTAAAAGAGGAGACATATGGAAGAGGTGCTCTACATTGAGCACCTTCCCTGGGAGCTCCAATGTAAGGAAATACCTCATTATTTAGCATCATTTCATGGGAAATTTTATGCTGAAAATTTTTACATGGAGTTATTTTCACTCTAATTCTTACTGTTTTTGAAATAATTGTAAGGTACGGATCTGTGGGAAATTGAATTCACCATGGGGTACAAATTTTTGGAACTTTGAGTCAGACCATTTAAAAATGACCCACAAAACATGTTTGGGGCATTTTTATGCTTTTACCATCTGTGGGGACTCACTGGTATGAGATAAAGGGGCTCGGACCCCTTGACGACAGTCGCCGCTTCAAAGGGCAGTCAAATAATCGTCCTTGTGACGTTAAACACACAAAACTCGTTCGATCATAATTACCTGTATGTACTTGCAGGTAATGTATGAGTACCGAGATGATGTCACAATTCGTACACGAACCAGCCAGCCATCTCTTATCTCGATAGGGGATGATGCAACCTGGCTGTTCTCACCAACGCACGTATTCTCTTACATACGTGTGTTTGTGTGCGTGTAAATAAGGCGTATATAAACCACCCGAACCAACTCTAAAATCGCCAGTGTTTGCCTTGGTTTTGGCTTACCCGTACATGTGTACGAAGTGGCTAAACACGCTTAAATTCTGTTGATTTTCCTTCTGGTGAGAATATCTCTCACGACAAGGTATTCCGCAATGGTGACCCCGACGTGATTTTTGGCTATGTCGTGAGATGTCTTGAGGCGCGTTGCGCTATTACAAAAATTTGGCGTGGTGAGCTAGCAAGAAACTCGCTTGATCGGCAAATAAAAATTTTTTTTTGCAGACTAAGACACCTTTTAGTTTGTTGAAGTAGAGTCTGCTGAAGTGGGAATTCATACCCCTCTCCTTAAAATATACAAACAAGGAGAAACAAGACAGTAGACCTGGAGGAAGAAGGTTGGACTCATCCCCCAACCCCCCCAACTTCGACTCGACACTCTACAAATTTAGCAAATCTGGAAGAAGGCCCTCAACACCCAGAATTAGAACGACTGGGAACTGCAATAAATAAAGAACAACTAGCAGTTGGTCAAACTTTAAGCCAAAGTTCTAACCTGAAAACACCTGTCCTACAAACACAGGAGCCAGTGTTTTTGACCAACAAGGAAGGAAGTAGTTCTGTGGAAAACGCTTGTCATCAGGAAGACATAGCAATGGTCCCACCACCAACTGAAAACCCACAACCATCGCAGGTAGGAAGTAGTCAGCCACAGCTGACCCCCGAAGTCTTGGCGCAGATTATGCAACTATTGTAATTGCAGCCAGGGAAGAACCCCAACTTCTACAGATGGAGGATAGAGATCCCAGAATTTCTGCCCAATGTGGTAGACTTATGGTTGACTCTATTAGAAGGCAGGTTCAAGACCGAGAACATAACTCTGAACCAGCGGTATCTACACATCTGTAGAGGCATGCCCCCACAGATAATCCGCCACATTCCGGACATCCTGGAATGCCCTTTGACAGAAGATGACAAATATGCCTGGTTTGTCAAGAAGATCAAAAATGTGTTCCGAAAAACAAAGAACGAAATTATTTATGATGTGATGGGTGGTATGAAGATGGGGGATGACAAACCCTCAATCTTCATGGCAAAATTGAGGCAGAAGGCAGATAACATAGTAGCCCCTTCTGTCATAGGCAATCAATTTTGCAAACAACTTCCCCAAAGTGTTGTGCAATTCCTAGCAGCTGTAGGTTCGACCGTGATAAACACATCTGCAGACTTGGACTTCCTTGCGAAATTTGCAGATAATGCACTCGAATACACCAGGTCAAAGCCCGTGGTCAGTGCAGTGTCTGCAGAGACTGGAGAACTTGCTCAACTTCGAGCCCAAATAGCTCAGTTGACTGATGAAGTAAAATGGAACAAAAGCCAAAGCTCGACGAAACCCAATAGTAGCTGGCGACAACGATCCAAAAGTAGAAGCAACAACAACAACAGTGGCAATAACAGAGGACGACAGTCCCAGTCCAGAGACCGAAGATCAAGTTCCAGTAACAGGGGTCAGAGTTCAACTCCCCCAAGAACATCATCTCCCAAAAACCAGTCTTGAAATTGGGATGATAAAAGTTGCTTTTTTCACAACCGGTTTGGTGCAGAAGCCACCAAATGCAACAACAGGTGCAAATGGTGGGGTAAATCCTACAACAAGGAAGCGTCAAACTAGAACGAGGGGCCATCTATGCGGCCAAAGACC
This sequence comes from Ericerus pela, assembly GCA_011428145.1. Lineage (NCBI taxonomy): Eukaryota > Metazoa > Arthropoda > Insecta > Hemiptera > Coccidae > Ericerus > Ericerus pela. Next base: position 1,021,376 of record WOFM01000410.1, on the reverse strand, counting down.
CCTCGGAAAAACACTCATGCCTCCTGTTCATAAAGGACAGGACAAATAGGAGATGGTACTTGATAGACTCAGGTGCAGACTTGAGTATATTGCCAGTAAATAAAAACCATAAAGTACTTCCTCCATAATACTATCTCTGTACTGTGAATGGTCAATACCTTCCAGCTTACGGACTTGAGACCGGCAAAGTTGACATCAAACTTAAGGAAAATATGACGTGGTCCTTCACGGTTGCTGATGTTCTAAACCCGATCCTGGGTGCAGATTTCCTCGCACATTATGGCCTGATCATTGACCTCAAAAATGGCAAACTGATCAATAGTGAAACTAAAAATTGTGTTGATGGCAAAACGCATGCTTACAGACTGGACACAAATATATCCAGCTGTACAAAAGTCGACGGACAACTCTTACAGATCCTGTCTGACTATCCTGGAGTCACTCAACCATCAATTCGCAGGCATCCTACATACAAACATGATACGGTTCATTACATAGAAACCAAAGGACAGCCTTGCCATGCTAGAGCACAAACGTTACTGCCTGACAAACTCAAAGTGGCATAGGAGTACTCTCATCGCATCATTGAGGAGGGTGTATGTCGCCCCTCAAAAAGCTCATGGAGCTCCCCTATCCACATGACTAAAAAAGCAAGTGGAGAGTGGCGAATTGTTGGAGACTACAGAGCCTTAAATGCCATAACAGTTCCTGATCGCTACCCAGTCCCCAATATAATGGACTTCAACGCGAACATGAAGGGTAAAACGATGTTCACCAAAATTGACATAAACTGGGCATTCCACCAAATTCCTATGGCCAACCAGGACGTACCAAAGACAGTGGTTATAACCCCCTTTAGACTATTCGAATACCTTCGAATGCCATTTGGACTTCGCAACTAAGCACAAACTTTCCAGAGATTTATCAATGGACTGTTTAGGGAATTGCCGTTTGCATATGCATACTTGGATGATATCTGCATTTGCTCTGAAGGCGGTGAGCAACAGCACAAGGAGAATGTAAGAGCCGTCGTACAGCGTATACACGCCGCAGGGCTTACTATCAACGTAGGTAAAAGCTTATATGCACAGACTGAAATTGACTTCCTCGGCTACAAAGTCTCGACCGAAGGCATTTCAACCTTGAAGACCAAAGTAGAGCCAATATTGAACTTCCCAAAACCCTCAAATGTCGCTGAACTTTGGCATTTCTTGGGGATGGTGAACTTATATAGATGTTGCATGAAGAATGCAGCAGCCGAACAAAGTAAGCTGTTTGCACTAATAAAGACAAGTAAAAAGAAAGATTAGACTCCACTCGAATGGAATGAAGAAGCCAAACAGGCCTTTGAGAAAATCAAAGATACACTGGCAAATGCAACTCTATTGACTCATCTAGACAAAAGTCTGCCGTTATGCATGAGTACCGATGCATCTGATTTTGCTATTGGTGCAACTATGTACCAATTGGATAAAGACAACAAGAAGTTACCGCTAGCTTTCTTCTCGAGGAAGCTCTTAAAAACAGAAAAGAACTATAGCACATACGATAGGGAATTGCTCGGAATTTTTGCTGCGTTGAAGCATTTCAGGCACCAATTATAGGGTAGATGTTTTTCTGTGTATACTGACCATAAACCCCTAACATATGCCTTCACACAAAAAGCAGAACTGGCATTGCCGAGAAGAGCACGACAATTAGACTACATTGGTCAATTGACTACCGACATTCAGTATATAAGTGGAGAACTTAACACTCCAGCTGATGCCTTGAGTAGAATCGAAGCTATCTTGGCTCCAGTCCAATTACCTTATGCTGAAATAGCTAAAGCACAGCTTAAGGATGCAGAATTGCAAGAGTTGTTATCGTACGATGATACTACTCTCAAATTGGGACAGCAAAAAATTCCCGGTACTGATGTTTTACTAACATGTGACATCAGTACAGGTAAGAATAGGCCATTTCTACCTGTAAAATATCGCAGGTTGGCTTTCAACAGTGTACATAATCTGTCACATGCTGGGACAAAATGTAGTGCTAATAAGGTTTGTATGGCCACGAATGAAGTCTGACTGCCACAAATGGGCTCGCAGTTGCCTGAACTGTCAAGAATTCAAAGTAGGAAGACACACTGGCTCGCCCCTCAAATCCTTCAAACAAACGGAGCGGTTTAAAACTGTACATATGGACTTGGTAGGCCATTGCCACCATCTCAAGGACACAGATACCTGTTGACGATAATAGACAGGGCAACAAGATGGCCTGAAGCAATCCCTCTACATGAGATGTCAGCTCCCACAGTAGCTGCAAGGTTATACGATACCTGGATTGCGAGGTATGGCGTACCAGAAGTCATAATTACGGATCAAGGTTGCCAATTCGAGAGCTCGCTCTTTAAAGAGCTGTCTAATAAGCCTGGTGTTCAACATAGTCATACCACAGCTTACCATCCTCAAGACAATGGCAAAATAGGGAGATGGCATAGAGCTCTCAAAGCCTCTATCATGTCTCATGATACCAAGAGATGGGTAGACGTACTCCCCACCATCCTCTTAGGCCTTCAATCTGCCCTACAAACTGATACAGGTCACTCTGCAGCGCAATTAGCATTCGGCGAAGAGCTACGCCTTCCAGGGGACTTCTTCACAGAATCGAAGGAAGTTAGTCATGAAATCATGGTACAAAATATAAGAGATGATGACAACAATTTCCTAAAACAGGCAGCTCGCCATGGTCAGCCCAAGATTTACATCCTGAAACACTTGGCCAATACTTCACACGTACTTATTAGATACAAAAAAATGAGATCTGTGCTGGAGAAACCATACGCCGGTCCTTACAAAGTAGTATCACGAGATAAGAATAACTTTGTGATACTCATTGCAGGCGAACCTCAAACAATTTCAATCGATAGATTGAAGCCTGCATACGTGGTAAGTGACGATAAAAGAATACAAAGGTTGCAGAGGGAGAACGTAGAAAATACCCAGACAGATTCCCAAACAAATACGGAAGAATCTGTCGGAAAATGTGAAACAAATAATTCACAACAGAAAACATTAAAAAAGTCGGCAAGATTTTCGGACAATTCGATCCTGATGCCCCCTTATGTCCACAAAAAAGAGGCAGGCCCCCTGGCAGTAAAAAATGTAAAAATTCCCACCCTTCTTGCATGTCTGAGAGGTTAATGCGAAGAAAATAAAATTTACTCCCGAAAAAGTAAAATCCGCTACGTAAGTTTAAACCCGCTAAGAAATATGCAACCAAAATCGGAACTCAGTGAGACAAAAGAAACTCCGGAGATAAGCAAATGAGGAATGCCAACAAAAAGAAAATGACAGGAATAAACAAATCCACATGCGATAGGGAAATAAACATCGCAACGTGCGTTTACCGTTAAACACAAAGATAATCTCAACGTTGTGACGTCACAAGTGGAGATTCCTCTGTAATAAAAATTCAAAAAATATATTCTATGAGTTTATTTCAGGCATAACTTTGCTTAAACCGATCAGAACTTAACCTGAAAACTTGCATACGGTCGAGAATTTTAAGCGCTATCCCCTCTATATGCTGATAAGAAGATGCGAAAATAATGAAACATAACTGTAATGGTAAATCGAAAACTGAAGTAAAATCACCCACTTCAGAACTGCCAGAGATCTTGGACGTGTTTTCTGAAATATTTTTGGTTCCTTTTTCCTCAAACAACCCATTCTAATGTCACTGCCAACCGATACCATCCTAAAGTCCGCCACCTCCCAATTTGCCCGGAAAACTGATGAGTCTTTACAAACTCAGCAGAAGACCGAGCAGAAGACAGAGCTGGACCAGATAGAGGAGGAGCTGCTCATGGACACAGCTCCTCCTGTAGACAAAGTCCTAGAGGAGATGACGACTCCGCTTCCCCCGATAGTCTCTCCTCCCCAGTCACCAATGGAATTGACCCCGATTCCAGAATCCCCGAGATCTAAGCCGAAACCCGCAGAGACCAAGGAGCCAATGAAGTTTCTCTTCATGGCTGAGCGGGCAGCAAACAAAAAGGCGAAGATGGCTGCCTTAGCATCAGAGACGTCAAACTCCCCGATGCTAAGAAAGCCACTCTTCAAGCAACCGCTGCCCCCTCACTCCCGCCACCTGCCGTACACCTATAAAAAAAATCATCCACCTAAGCGTAGGGGAGAAGGCAGTTGCGCCCAATACCAGGCGCGTGCCGACGCAAGGCAACAATCATACGAGTGCGTCAGCGCTGCAGTTGGGAGCGCACTGGCCAAGTGGGAGGCAGACCAGGAGAGGCACTCATAAACCTGTAAGTCCCCCCAGGCCTGCGTGATTTGATCATTTTTGCAGCGCAAAAACTGGGGGGAGTAGCTGTGGGGACTCACTGGTATGAGGTAAAGGGGCTAGGACCCCTTGACAACAGTCGCCGCCCCAAAGGGCAGGCAAATAATCGTCCTTGTGACATTAAACACATAAAACTCGTTCGATCGTAATTACCTGTATGTACTTGCAGGTAATGTACGAGTACAGAATCATGACACAATAAGATGATGTCACGATTCGTACATGAACCAGCCAGCCATCTCTTACCTCGATAGGGGATGATGCGACCTAGCCGTTCTCACCAACGTACGTATTCTCTTACGTACGTGTGTTTGTGTGCGTGTAAATAAGCCGTATATAAACCACTCGAACCGGCTCTAAAATTGCCAGTGTTCGCCTTGGTTTTGGCTTACCAGTACATGTGTACGAAGTGGCTGAACACGCTTAAATTCTGTTGAATTTCCTTCTGGTGAGAATATCTCTCACGACAAGGTATTCCACACCATCATTTTCCGTTTATTTTTGTGTACAACAAAGACTATGATAATTTTTGCTGTGGAGTAGGAACTACTTTGTGAAATCGAATCGAAGGTAATTCGCTATTATTAGAAGGTTGTCTCCAACGAAAGTGTCCAAAATCAAAAACTTTACTAAATTCATTTTTTCAGCTTTGACTTAAAATCAGAAAAAGGACTGATAGCCGAATTTCCTCCCCAAAAAAAGAGGGGCCTCTAATGTAAAAATATCATAATTCTGTACCTACCAATCTTTTCGGTCAACATTAAAATTGCCTGAGTACTATCACCCAAAGGTGGGAGTAGATACGATTTTAGTTTTATGATTTTCTGAAAATTTTGGTACCATTTTGGAAAAAAAATTTTTTTTTCATATTGTGGCTTGTTTGGTGTTGGTGGATGCTACCTAAATGAGATTAATGGAACCAAATTTTGCGTATAGGGCAACTAAATTGTATCTCAGTACCAGTAGCCAGCTGGTTTAATGCCTAACCATACACAAAGCATACTGAATGCTTAGGGCAATCATCCAATGGCACTGCCGTACCATACACGGACTGCGATACACACTGTATAAGCTAATACATACTAATTTACAAACTCGCCTTTTCTATTTTCCATTTGCAGGCAAACGTAGAGACACATTGTCTGTATGAGTGCATACAGACAACATATTTGTTTAAAGTTCAATGCACTAATAATTTGGGCTGCGGACTTTGATCTGTGACTCATCTTTTGACATAGGGCCAAACCCTGTACAGAGGAGGTGAGGGAAAAATTCCCACACTTAGGTTCCCCCTTTTCCGTTGAGTCCATTTCCAAGGGTAATTTTGATCAGATGGTTTCTAAATTTGAAACACATATTTGAATTCACCTGAAAAAGAACCCTATTGTTTTTGGTCTGAATTGGGCCCATAGTCCGTCTGTTAGGTCAGTTTATATGCATTTTTTATTGAACATACAGGTTGCAATTTTCAATCGATAGGCATGAAATTTGGTATACTAATGTGTTTTAAGTTAAGGACAGTACCTAAAAATTTGATGCGGATAGACTATTTTTGATTGAAGCGATTTTGTTACAGTTTTGGCAGATTAATGGCTCTAAAAGGAGTAATTTTTGGGCCATAGTCGTTTAATTTAGTACAGATATTTATTTGAAGTATAATACCTAACATGACTCAAATGTATTTCCTGTTGGTATTACGGTTCATTCCCTGGGGTTCTTGGAGGTGCTAATTTTTCATGTTATCTCAATAAAAGTTGCAATTCTCCTTAAATAGTCACGGAATTTAGTACAAACAGTGCCTCTCATACAAGGACCAGACTACCTATTTTGGTTTTGATCGGTCAGTTTTTTCTCAACTTATTAGCTATTCAGTGTGATTTTCCCTTACCCTTCTTTTAATGGTCCTGAAAAATTAATTTTCTAGCCTTCGTCGAGAAAACCACTCGTTTTAACCTAAAAACAACCCGATCTCAGAAAAAGTTCGATTTTCACCTACCCCAACTGCTGCCATACCCTAAATTTGAACACGGACACTAAAATCTCCGCTAATATTTTTGTAACCAGAACATAAACAACTCCACTATACTTTGTTTTGCAATGTGGGATATTTTTTTCTCATATGTTTTTTTTTTTTTTTTTTTTACTGAAGAAAAGAAAACCATGGAACTATTTCCTAAAAATGTTCTTGTTCGAACTTGGAATAATTTTTTATTTCATAAAAAAATAATCATTTTTGACACACTCATAAAATATTTTCAAAACATGTTACTTAATCAGTATATTTTATCGCATGCATCGTATTTATGGTATATATTGATTATTTTTTTCCAAACATATGAATCTATTCTAATATACAAAGAGAAAAGTTTGGAAGAGTGTATGTTAAGGATAATCTCAGAATCCACCGAACCGATATGAATTTTTGTACATGCATTCTTCATGAACTTAGGAAGGTTCTAGTCTTGGTTTTATTATTTTATCACTTGAGAAAATTTATTGATAAAGGAAAATTGACGAAGGCTAGATTAATAGCGATACGTGTATATAAAATGAACAGAGGAAAAACTTACGCAAACTTATTAGTACTTCATTTAGTGACGTTTTCCTGATTCTTGAATTTACATCATCGGACATGTTTTTTGAGGCGCTGAGTTCGAATTCTATGTTAATTATAAGCTTTTATTTTACTCACTACTGCCGAAAACGATTTTAAAATATACCAATACTGCAGCCAACTTTCCGCAACGAAATAATATTCATTCCGCATAAAGTTAAATTAAAAAAAAAAAGTTTATCTTTTAAAAATTCGTTTTTTTTTCGCATTAGACCCATTCTTCGACTCTCATTGGGCCCAAAAAGAAGATAAATTTTTATTTTCAGATTATATTGTGTATTATGTTAGTCAACACTTAGCTCGGAGTTGGGTCAAAGATCGCTAGTATTTTATTTATTACTCTATTGGAAGAATGTTGGTGATAAAGATGATTTTTAAACAAAGAAAATCTACTTTTCTTGCGAAGCTTGTTGCGCAAATTCTTTTATTTCGACTCTTTCGCTGTAAAAGTTGATGTTTAAACTTTTAAAGTAGACTACCTAATATATTTTTCGTTTTGAAGTTTCCTAGTTCATGTACTCTGTGCCGGAGTTGATTTCAGTCTGGATTTCTTAATTTTGAGATGTTCAAATCATAATTCAGCTCCTTATACTTCTTCTCAGTGATCCTTAGTTCCTGTTCTGTTTCTTGTTTATTCATCTAATAACACTAAGCACGGCAGATACCTACGCTTGGGTTGTTCTTTGGTACAAATTTGTGCCCTCCTAGTGTGTGTTTGTAGATTCGCACACCACGGATAAAACCCAAAACACCCTTACCAGCGTCCCTGCGCAGTGACTTGAAATGAAAAATAGTTATTTCTAAAGAAAATTCAACGATCGAAACTCAGTTCATAAAATTAAGTAAACTATAGTGCCGGTGCTCGTACAGAATATTGAAATTATTTAAATTGTTGCTGCGGGATGATAAACTGTTGACTTATTCCTTTCAATGTTTAAACAATTTTTTGTTCTATTTCGCAGCAGGTTACTCAGAATTACGTAAAAATCCTTGGTCATTAAGAATCGCTGACAACATGCTCAGTCATTACAGGACGGCTTAGAATATAATATTTTGTGGATTATGACCATTTTGGCCTTAATTAGCCGCATTCTAATCACCAACCGTGTTGACTGTTGGCACTGACTAATTTTTAAGAAGGAGAAAAATATATTTGCTTACCTACTTCCGATAAGCGAGCAGAAATCATAGATCTTGAAAAGTAACCTTTGGAGTGATTTTGACTCACTTACCTGTGAAACAAAAAATAAAACAAACGCATTAATAGTATCGATCTACACCATTGCCTACTATATTTGTGTAAAGAGTCGAGAATAGAATATCAAATAGATATAAAAATATGAACCTAGCAGTCATGTTCCTCCATTTCTAGCAAATTATGGTGATGTAATGTTCCATCCGAAACATTTCAAGTAGGTAATCACTTCACATTTTTCATTGTGGTACCAGCAGTTTAGAATAAATGATGTTGGATATACCAGGAATAAAAAGGAACATCTTTCAGGAGAACTCAGATATTGAGTAAGTATATCAATTCCGAAAACACTTCGATACCTGGGTATGGTTTTAAATAAAAGTGACAATTTTCAACTACAAATTTCCAGCATAATTTGGTTTTATTTCGATTGTCTGAGAATAGACATTTTGTGTCAAATAGAAACGGGAATACCATTGGAGGTAATTAGAAACACCTCTTAACGGCATATGAGAGTAATGAGAAGAAAAATTCTGTGCGAATATTTCAAAAAAAAAAAAAAAAAAAAAAGGTCATTTTGTAACCACAGATTGAAACTACTTATTAAAACACACCCCAAGTTTCTAGATGCTCTATATTAAATGAATTTACGAAAAAATTTCCAAAACCTGTTCCTACATGCCGCAGTCTCCCCTAATTTTAAACCATTACTGTAATGAAACAAAATTTACTGTGAAAATCATGTTCCTATCTGTCCCATCCTCTTTGCCTTAGAAGGAACCTTATGACTTACATAGTTGTCATTAATTAAACTTTCCACTTATTATTAAAACTTCTTCATCTTTTGTCAAAAAAAAAAAAATAAATAAAAATAAAAATAAAATTAAGAACAACCACATAAATTTACAGAAAGCAAAATGGTATCAGTGATCACAAAAACTAAAATTTGTGCACTGAACTGGATGAAGCATGATTTGAATTGGGGCGTTATTGCGGTCTGAGGATGAGTAATCTGCGCAGTAAAGTATAGAAATCAAAAATTCCCACCAATCTCCTTACAAAACTATATTATAGTAGTCGTAAAAGTGATATATTGTTTAACGAGAAACTCAAAGAGTTCATTCCCAGAGCTCCAGATGTCTGTTGTTCATTAACAGGATTGATGCCTAGTGTCAATTCAGCTCCTTGCAATTTAAGTTTTTCTCTACTCTAGACAATGAAAATAGCACCTAAAAACTTCAAATTTCAATTTTCTCTCCAATTCTACAGTTTTCCTCGAAAAATAGGCTTTTTCAACAATATTTTGGCTATTTCATCATTTTTGGCATTTATTCCATTTTCAGTAATTTTTTCGCCAGCCCCCAACCTATGAAATGAACTTCAATTTGACTTCCAAGCCCTTGTCGTTGAAGGAAAAATGATTCGGAAAATGGCAGAGCATCCGCACCCCACACACTAAATTCTATGTCATGCGACTCATCCAAAAGATTCTAATAAAATTTACGATCACACTTCCATAGCAACCGTATCACCTAAATCAAGATTTTGATATAATTTAAACCATAACGAAATATTATACGAAAGTGTGGAAAATATCCTGCATATTTATAGGAAGGGTAGTGAAGACGGGCACCGATACAATAATACGAGATCGATGCCAAAAATATTTACATCTAAAATAATTTCGTGGAAAATACTTTGATTGGCGAGGGGGTGAGGAGAAGTGAAAAACGAAATTCACGACTAATAAGATAAAACAATCGTATTTTACACGGCAATAATTTACGACATCCGTATTCAGACGACGCGATTTGAATAAAAGTTTTACACGTTTAACCTTCGTATTTATCGCCACACAGTTAAAGAGAGTCGGGGTTTGGGGCTCGGAGATTTGGGATTGGGGAGGCGGTGTAGATACCGGTGCAAAAGAAAGTGTGCGAGAAACGGTGATTGTGGCATTCTCCATATTCGTTGTATCCACCCCAGCCAACCATACTTGCCCTTCCTATCAGATCGCATAAAAAGTACAGGATTTAAGCCTTCGTTGCTGATTATTGGCCATAAATTTGGTTCTCGGCGGCTCGGTGGCAGCGACGGCGGCGACGAAGTTGAATCCAAATTTTAAATTAACTGAATTTTAACGAGAGCCCTGTTACGTAAATGTTTTGGTTTAGTGCCTCGAAATGAGATTCATATTACTTAAAAACAGGATGTAACTGTTCTGGGGGTGAAAGAGAGGGTTATAAATACGGTTTAAGACGTCGTATGTTAAAATAACTCGAGTGGGTATCAATTTGTTGTTTCATTCTTTTCTTTTTATTTTTATTTTTATCTTTTCCAAGAAACGATTCTTTAACACGTGAAAACAACGTTACTTGTTACCTACTGGACACGATTGTGAGTAAAACTGTGTAACAGTTTTTACTTTAACATCGAAAGTATTCTGTAATGAAATTTCTCTTATAACCCCACGATGCTCACATGAAATGAGTCACGAATAGAGAATAGTCATTTTATTAGTTGATTGGTCTTCATTATCAGTTTAATTTACCTCGGAGAATACAGTCATGATATGTGAGCAGGCAAGGATGCGAAATTTCCCAAATTTAAAAATTGACGACCACATAAAAAAAAGATAGATACATAAAAATTTCATCAAATTTTTTGGCCCCACTAAATTGTGAAATCCTGTGTGCGTCTATGTCAGTCAATCGATTATTCTAAATAATCGAATTTTTCCAGATACTATGCCCTCATTAGCCTATTAAGGAAAAAGAATAAAAATGACAGTTAATGGCTTTTAATTTTAAATTAAAATTTATCAGGTACCTACTTACTGGAAATATTGGTACATGTATCGGCTTCATAGAATATATACTCGTGTAATACTATAGGTACCTGTATTTCAGGGGGGTTAATTATTTTTGTTTAATTTAAGGGAGTACTAAAGACAATTCTTCAGAAATTAAGTCGAAAACAAAATTTTTTGTTTCTGATTAAGTATTGTGACAGCAACTGTACTTTCAAAACTGATTAATAAAACACTTTGACAAAATTACAATACACTTTAACAGGACTTGAAAGCAACATTTGTGAAATAAAAATTTACTAATCCTAGTTTACACAGCGGACTCGGAAGATTTTGTCCCTTAACCTTTGTTGCTTACAACAGAAGTGAAGATCCATTAAATTTAGATTAACAATGTTAACGATTAATTCGGTTCCGAATGAATATGAGAACTGATTTTAGAATGATGTGATCATGACACAATAGGATGATGTCATTTTGGGCGAATGGCATGGTCTAAAACAATAGCTGATGCACAATATAATTTGTGCAAAGTAGTTCTTCTCAAACATGATCGAATTAATTTACGCATATATGGCGACATGGCACCGATGTATTTAGATGCACATTTCGAAGGTTATTGATGAGTATAGCACAGGGCAAGAAATGTTGGTGTGATAGACACAGCAATACTGTGTGAGATGGATGACGTGTGGGAAGATTCTTGTGTGGCACCTGAGTTAGGTCTACATGAATCTATCGTAGTTATCATACAAGGTGGATAGTGGTTTTGAAATGTGACGATATATGAATATGAGTACGAAGGAGCAGAAATATACCAGCCGTTTCCTTACCTATCAGAATTTTGAGTAAATAGATTACATGGAGCGAACTGTCGACTCCAATTACCATGTTTTTTGTTTTAATGGATTTAGATACAGTCGGTTGGCCTCAAGCGATTTCGAATCTGCTAAGCGACTGAATTCTGCATCCATGAGTCTAATAAACGATGTGTACTATTGGTATTAAGTTTTGGCAACAAAGTAGCTTGGAGAAATCTTCGAAGGATTAGGTATGTTGTGAGGTAATATCATATTTCGGAGGTACTTATCAGTTTTGGCGAAGAGTTGAAGACTGCTGCTCGCTAATGACAACAACCTCATTTCTCCAAATCTCGGTCAATCCAGTACCCGTTCCCCTCTTATGTGTTAAATACATCTCCCAAAGATCCTTTATCCCCATGGTAGTGCGTCACGCTCAAGGAAGTTGTACGTTTCAAGTTTCAACTCAGGAAATCATTTCTTCAGTAAAAATTGTAAAAAGTGTTTCAAAAACTAATGTCACAAAACTATTTGATATAAAAATGGGTCACAAAATAAAATTCGCGATACGACTTCATAGAACAGGTTGAAGGATTCGAAAGGGGAAGTCTTAGAAACAGAGCGATAGCAGTACTTGAGGATGGAGTGCCCCCTTCCGCAGAATAACAGAATCTACAGTTTTTCTACACTCTAAGGGCATCTTGCGATGAACAAATCATCCAAAAATCCACAAAGCAATTAGCATTAGAATGGCCACTTTCAACATCTTTGAATTTTTAGACGAACGCAAAACAATATTATAAGGGTACTGCGATGCCCTCAGCAATACATATCCTTGTTTTTAGTCCCAAATTTAGAAGGCCTTGAGAACACTTCTCATTGCGTAACGGTGAATAAATTTTTGAAAAGATAAGCGTGTATTCGAGATTTGTGAAGTAATAACAATGGTAGGTGTTCGTTTACCCGAGTATGTAAGCCTGATGTTTGGTAAAATAACTCACGGCAAAAATTATCCCCACGTTATAAAAATGTTGTTTTTTGTGGTTGTATTTTTTTTTTTATCATTTCTTCTCCAGTTGATTTTTCGTAAAGGTTACTTACTTAGTTAAAGGTACGGTTTACGAATAAACATCATCAAGGTATAATAATATGCTGGTACAATGATTACTCGAGTGTATTTCTGTGTTTTATATTTGCGGTTTTGCGAAAATAATGTCGTGTACACGCAAAATGAGATTTTAATGTTGTTCTTCAGTTGGCCGCAGTACGAACGAATAAAACATTTTGCATTTCTGTCCGAGGCAGGTCACGAATCTCACGCATTTTTGCCGCCAAAAAAAAGAGAAAAATTCGACATAATTCTTTTTTAACGATTATGGCTGGCTAAATTCGCCATTTTGTGAGAATAATTCAAGGTGGTTTTCTCTCCCTTCGTGCCTCGCTTTCACCGTCCTTCGCTTTTTGTAACCATCTTCCGTTTTTTTTAATTCAGCCTGACCTTTTTTAACGCAGTTTGCTCTCAGACGGGATATTAAAATTGACCTCGCACACAAGTTAGCGGGGTGGATGATGAAAATTATCCGATTAATGAGAAAAGAAAACGATTGGTACCATTTTCTCATTTTCGTCTAATTTTTTTATGTGTAAATATATTATGTAAGTTGTATATATTATCTTATAATATATAATTAATAATTATGTGTATCATATTACTATAATAAGCGTACAAGCCGGCCAAAATTAATTCGTTCTTTAAAATTATTTCACAATGTTATTCCCCTAAATTATTTTGCCACTATTTTCTCTTACATTCGATGCGCATGTGCCACTACACACACAGCCACAAACAGATATAAAAAAGTAAGAAAATTTCATTGCTTCCGCCAAAACAACGAATTCTACAATGTTACCTATATGCCAGTAAAACTCCAGGGCTGGCATAGGCAAAAGCTCAGCAAAGCGGTGCGTCAGGGCTTGTTATATCATATAATTATCGATATAAATAATTATATAATTATATCACCCAAAATTTGTGTTGACAGTTTTGAGAAAACTGCAAAAAGGATAGGGCTGAAATTTTCATAAAAGTTATTCATTATATAGAACCAGGTCTGATGGGAGTTTGTTTCCTATTGGTTCAGTGGTTTTTGAGACATCTAAAGAACACAAAATTCTGATGCATTTGGCCTATCGTACATAGGTGTTATATTATTTTACTTTACCATAATTTTCAGTTTTCGACATTAAACTTTCTCATTATTAAAATCTATACCTTTTTCTGAGAAACTACCGCAGTATGCTGTTTGTGTCACTCCCACAATTTTCCTCTTTTCCCTTTGTCCGTTTGGTGGAATTTTGATGCCCCAACCATAGCATCCTTCACAACGGCATGACTCTGAGCTTGAATAAACTTTCTTAAAACCTGTTTTTCCCCTACCACCCTTCTTTCCTTATCCTTTTCGAATCCCTAGAAGACTGGACTTTAGAGTTGTGAAAATTTTTTTTTCTCTCACGTTCTTCTCTTCAAAAGAAGCATTTGTAACTACATATTAATCAGATTTTTTTTAAATTCATCTTTCTTCATATGACAACATTTACGTTTTTTCATACTCTCTAAAGAGAATTGTGTTTTATATCATATGTGTTTTTTTAATGTGAATATCACTACCTCTTATAATAAACAGTGTTTTTAATATGAGGTGTTAATTTATTGGATATGTGGTAACTCTGGAAACGATGGTATAGCCTTGAACTTTGAAACACACGTAGATGTCCTTAGGAATGAGGCTTAATTTGGTCTTCTTCAAATTAATGCATGTTTGAAGATGGGTTCGAAAACAAATACCTGACTGGCTATCAGGAAAATATTAAGATTGATTTAAATCAATCCGGTAATGGAACAATTTAAATATTGAGCTTGAAAATTATTTACTGTCTCTATTCGTCATGTTTCAATATTGGTCATTGCTTACTTTTGTTAGGGCAGTTGTCCATCTCTGTTGACATACCTACCACCATTTCTGGAAAAATGGTTTTTCCAGGAGTGTTAGGAAACTACAAAAAGGATCAGGCTGAAATTTTTACGATACATGGCTATTAATTACGAGCAAAATTCATAAATGTTCGGTGTCCATTCGTATACAACAATATTTGAGAAAACTGGAAAAGTAAAAATTTCTTTATAAAGTTTTGTGTTTATGGCTTTACGAAAACTAAATGAGGAATAGGGCTGACATTTTCACCAAAAGAATGGTCCGTATTTAAGAAAAAATCTGATAGGAATTTGTTGCGTATTGATTCAGTATAGTTTCCAAGAAAAATGTAAAACAAAAAAAACATTTGCTGTATCATTTTCATATTTACGGCGCAATGGATTACAAGGATTACGAGCTTCTTTTCTGCATTGAATTAATTTGGGTTATAGTTTGTTGTTTTGAATTTTAAATGAAAATTGGAAAACTGTGTTTTCTAGCGAAGTATTGCTGCGCCAGAGTTTTTTTTAATGAGTTTTTCATCTACGTATATACCTACCATATTCGTTGATAGCATGATTTAATCGAAGAAGCAATGATGAAATTTAATTTTTTAAACGAGTTTTTGAACACTCTTACCCGGAGAGACAAGTTTGAGAAGACTTAAAACGACATTTTGACAACTAAAAAAAAAAAAAAAAATTAAAAATAACCGTGGAAGACAAAAATTTATTGTCTTAAAGGGAGTAAACAGCCTTTGTAATGGTATACCTACTTGAAAGACCTTACTCGAAAGCGCAGAAGGTGTTAAACCAATATTTAAAATCGAAGTGAAAAAATTATAATAAACTTGGCTCTTAACGGTATACCTACGCTAAATTTTCGATGAAAATAATTTTCGCCTTATAGCAGGCTAACTGTACACGTGCACATTGTTGTACCATCGTCTTGTTATCCAGGTATAGTTACCTACCTACGTACACATTCGAAATATGCTTTGTATACTTAATGCTCCATCACACTTGAATATTGTATGTTTCATATTCGAATTTGAAAGAAAACTAATTGGCCGAGATGAAATGAGCACCTAAATAAATATGACAAATTCACTTTTTCTTCTCTTTAAGCCTAATAAGCTTTTGCGCTAATGCAGATGCAAAAATTGGATTATCACCCATTCTTCTTAGATTCTCTTCATTTATCATACATAAGTGGGCATTCATCGAACAAGCAATGTTCAAGTACCTATCTACATAATATCAATGTATTTTGATTTTCAAATATAAAACTTCCTATCCTAAAAATGCTCAACCACCACTCCTATGGCTGCTCTAAACCACATTTACTGTCTCTCTACAGATCACTAATTCGATCACTTCTCGACTATGGTAGCCAACTCTATCAATCTGCCAGTAAAACAACTCTTCAAGCTCTCGACCCCATTCATCACCAAGGAATTCGCCTGGCTACTGGAGCTTTTCCAACATCACCATCACTCAGCCTTCTAGCTGAAGCAGGAGAACCCCCTTTATCGATTCGTCGAAAGATCTTTCTAGGTAACCTACTTTCTTCAATATGTACAACCCCAAATCTGCCTTGTACCCACCGTCTCTTCACCAGTTCACATAGGCTTCAAAAATACATATCTGAAGATCTTTTTGGGCCATCTAACTTCCATGCATTCTGCAAAAAATCTTTCTACTCAATTCCCAAACTCTATACTCATCCACCACCTTGGCAATTCTGCCCTCCACCCATCATTCTAGACTTACTCCATTTTGACAAAACTCAAATTGCTCCCTATATTATTCAATCTGAACTTCAATCTCTCCTTGAATCTCTACCTCCCTCCCTTCATATCTTCACTGATGGCTCTAAAGACACCTCAACAGTTGGCTCTGCCATTTACTCCACCGCTTTCTCTTCTTCACATTGGCTACCCTCTTTTGTATCCATATTTACAGCTGAACTTTCTGCAATACTCACAGCACTCAAACTCATATCACATCACCCACCACATACATCTTATATAATCCTCACTGACTCCCTATCCTCACTCCTAGCCATCAAGAATATCTATTCCTCTCACCCATTAATCCAACAAATTCAAATCCTTCTCTCCTGCCTTTGTACTTCTACTCCCATTACATTTGTTTGGATCCCCAGTCACTGCGGCATAGCTGGAAATAATATGGTGGACCAAATGGCCAAAGAAGCCAGAACCCAACACACCATCCTCTGGAAACATGTGACTCCACTTAACCGCAAGCTGCACATCAAGAATTCCACTCTACAACTTTGAAAGACTCTTTGGCAGAATACTCCACTTAGCAATTTCCTGCGTTCAGTAAAAGAGGATACCAGCGAATGGGTTGACACTCTTAAATTTTCTCGCCGCCACCAAATTGCCATCACTCGTCTCCACATTGGCCACTGTGCCTCAACTCATTCATTCCTTCTACTTAATCTTCATCCACCTGACTGTCAATATTGCAAATCTCAACCTCTCTTACGCACTCACATTCTCACGACATGTCCAGCTCTTCACACCCTTCATAATCACTACAACCTACCAACTATAACAACCACTACTCTCGCCCACAACTCCCCTCACCTCTCAAACCTTATCACTTTCCTTCACTTCATTGACTTCATAGTATAATCTAATTTATAAGCTTTTGCTGGCATAACCCATTTTGTGAAGTTAGCCCAGCCACCTTTTTTTTGTATTTTTGTAAAAAAAAATATTACTCTCGTGTGCATGGCCCTTTTTGAACACACTATTCTCATTAACGTTACACTCGCTCGTAGTTTAGAGACTAATGAATTTTTGTTGTTCGTTTTTATTTTTATACTTGACTGTGAGACCGCAGGCGCTGATCTTATGGTTTCAGAAGTATTTTGCTTCGACTTGTTTTTTTTTTACCTAGTACGTTCTTTTAGTGAATGTAAACTCGATTAGCCCACCCTCCTTTACCCCTATCGGATTTAGAGCTGTACGGAGAGCAGGGGTTGCAGTGGTTGCAGTGGTTGCAGTGATGCCGATAAGGCCCAAGTTAAGGCTGCTGCCTCATGCAAATAAAATTCACTGATTGCCATAAAGCTCTGTCGTTGGCTCAACTGCATTCAATTGAAGAAGTATTAAGAGGTTGTAGGTGGGGACCACACATATAGGCGTGAAATAGCGAAGAAATTTTTCGGTAGTGATATCCCTGAGGGATAGAATCACCTACTTCTGGAGAGGTAAAATAGTCATTCTGGTTTTATTCGTAGACCAACTCTATCTTTTTATCATTAATTTATTATAATTTCAAAGTTTTTTGTAATTTTCAAACGCCTGTTGCCTTAAATATTTAAGTTATAAAATTTGTTTTAGAAGTTTCAAAAATTTTAATACCTTTTAGTTTTACTTGGAACCTCTCAAATCACGCTTCTATTTATTAACTATTTCTCAAAGGTATTTTATCATTGCCAAACTAAACATAGCCTAAATATTTCAAAAATTAATTCCAACTAATAGAAGATTAACCCTTTAAGACTGAGATATGTTCGCTCGTGAAGAACAAAAAATTAAAATGACACATATCATCCCTGAACGATAGATTGAGTTAATCAAAAAGTTCGCAAATCAAGAGCTTGAGAAGCGAAAGAGAGATAGAGTGAGATGGAGTGAGAAAGAGTGAAAGAGAGACGTAAAAAAAGAAGACGAGAGGTTCATGCGAGTAGGTAACCTTCACAAATCTTGAAATTGTGTATATCGTAAATATCAGAGAATGGTAACCGGTGAACAATTAAACGTTCAACTAGATGTCGCGGTAATCTCGTATAATGAATGGTCGACAATAACGTAACGGTTGCCTTTGTTTTTTGCCACCCTGAAATAGGAAAAGCCGAAGAGAGGTTATGTGTAGGCATTGTTGCCTACCTGATGCTCCTAAATCTTTCGCATAATCTTGGCTGCTGCGTTAGGTACCTACCAATCTATACCTATATAATAGCTTATGTATAGGTTGGTATACGCTTTTGGTCAACAATTTGTTTGGGTGGGATTGACGAAGGAGGGTTGCCATATTAGGAAGGAAAATAAATTTGTTACAGGTGTTAGTTATAGTGCAGCCATACTTGCAATCTGTGTGGGTTCACTCGTAATTTTATTTTTATTGCCACTATCGACTGTTTCCACAAATTTCATTTTTTTAGACCAGAGTCGAAACATAATTATGTAGGGAGTCGTACACTTTTGTCAACACGTACACGAAAAAGAGGTTATTTTCGAATTAGTTTTACGACAGCAAAGTACGAAATTTCCAAATTGATTCGGAGCAGTTGAAAAAAAATAGTTTTATCTTAATGTTTTTTGTTTATTTCTCCATTGACAAAATTTTATTTTTTTCACTAGCGTAGAAAATTATTTGCTTTTAATGGAATTTTTTTTGCAATTCTTTACGCACCATTTACACCCACACAAGTGGTGAAATATCAATATAAAAAGGGGCTGTTTTACGCAGTGATCCCCATAAATGAAATAATTCATTTCTCCCTAATTATTTAGTTATTTAATAGAATTCTGTTAATTAAAGGCATTGACCCATTTAATCGAATAAATAATAACCTCAGTTTGGTGAATTTGTTGAAAAAAATGTAATACTCAACTAGTGAACAACTCGTGATTACCGATGAGTTTCGTAATTACAGCACAAGCTACAGGCATGTATTGTAATTGCAACCAGTCGATTATCATGAGTGACTAACTAGTTGAGTAAAATACTATATATAATACATAATCAGAAATTCAATGTTTATGCTAGTAATTTGCGAGTGAAAAGTAGCTCTTATCATTGATGAATGTAAACTCGATGTAAAACATGAAGCATATTTTTTTACGGTAAGGTCAGTTTATACCGAGGAAGAACTTACACTTTCTGAATGAAACGTTAAATCTGCCACAGTGAGATGGTTGATATTTCGTTCCATTTTGTATAATTTTTGTGCAAGACTCATCGTTCTGATTGAATTTTTACATTTTGTGGCTCTCTGATTCTGATCATCAATTGTACAAAATATCTTCCATAACAAGGTTCGAAAATGAGCATTTACATGAGAGGGAAAGTTTGCAAAACAAACGCAGGGAGTGAGAAATTCCCGAGTCGTGAAAACTCTCCGGACTCATGAAAACTCACTTTTAAACCTTGGTGAGTAAAGTACTATTAAGAATTGAAGAAGAAAATATTGTTATATTACTGTACAACCCTCATAAATGAAAACGTAATAGAAACGATGAAAGGTTGGAAATTAAAGTCTAACGTTTCAAAATAATACTTGGCCATTTCACTGTGTACTCATACAAGTATTTTCATAAGAATTTTCAGAATGCTCTGTATCGTTATTTGGGGCTGAAATTGTGCATATACACAAAAGAAACTGTAACTAAAGCTGATTATATAATAACTTGCCTATGAAACTTTGTTTTTAGATTCTTTATGAAGACAAATGATTGAAAAAATATCTTCAGATGCAGGAAAATAATAAATCATTAATAATAAAAGGAAGAATACTTCTTTTATAAAAAATTTTTGGCTTATGGTGTAATACGTAATGCTTATTTAACCATTATCAGTAGTGTTCTGAACCAAAAAAAAAAAATTGCTCCTTTTATTTAAGAAATTCTACTGTGTACCACTCTCACCTATCTATATACAATACCTCAGATAAGTTATTACAATTTTATAATGATTCAAATACACGGGAATTCTCATCAGTGACAGACTGTCAGATACTTTACACTTTCCAGTGAAAAAATGTCAAAACTCTGTAGTTTAAAATCAATTATGATGATAGCTTGCCAAAGTATAATAACCTAGCTTCTTCCATTATTTCGAAATTAAAATATTTTTCTCACTACTTGAATAAAATTTTACAAAAATGTGAATACTAGCTCACTCGAATAACAATACAAAATCTTCAGTTGATAGGTAGGCTACCGTCATCATCCCAATTTAATACAATATTCCCTCAGAACATAACATCTTATTAATGGTAGGTAGCAGAGAATATAATTTTATTATATTAAATGAGAATTCGTAGTGACACAATTTCAACATCATCACATTTGAACTATGAATAATTTTTTTTTTTGCATCTCCGAAGGGAAAACAACCTAAAACGATGTGTCAGTTTAAATTTGTTAAATTACTTTTTATATTAAAACGATTTAGTTCTCGGCATTACGGTAAAGCTCACTCTCCATATTTTATTCAGTCGGTATCACAGAGCCAGTGTCTTCATTCTACCCTCTGTATATGTCAGTTGCGAAAAGGGTAATGCGGTTTTCATCCCCCGGCCACTCTTTTTTTTTTTTTTTTGTATTCCGACGTTCTAACTCCTATTAACTTTATTTCTCAAGTTTTCCGTCAGAGATGTCATTCGTGGAAAAACGTTTTGGGAGTTAATATTAACTCACTGGATCTCAGTAGTGCCAAGATTCGTTCATTCTAGCAAACATTTTGTCGTAATCTCATTTTCAAAATTCTCACGATAAACAACGGTTGAATAAAAAATTTTCAAAAAAATTTATCTTTTCACCTGATTTTGTTCGCGGTGAAGTATTCCGAAAGCTGTATCATTTGTTGAAAGTTACCTGAACTGAGGTAATTTTGAATTGCTTTTTTTAGTTTTTTCATAATTTTTTCAGTAGTTGACAGAAAAACAAGCAGTTGTGAATTTAAGATAAAAATCGTGGTCAGTAAGTCACTGAAAGTAGAAATATAACTTTTTGAAAGCGGATTGAGTAAAAAATTGATCGGTACTTACTCCTAAGGGCTGAAGTACCAGCCCCTTCAAAAATGAAATTAAAAATAGGGTTTCTTTGCAAACAAAAATTTTCTTTTGTTAGATGTTTTTTTTTTTTTCTGCAAAGTGCAGGGCCGTAAACTATATGACCATTTTCACAGCATATGGGGAATATATTAAACGTCGAAAGTGGGGAGAGAGGATGGTCGAGATCCAATAGCAAATGGCAGACCAGCAGCACCTCAACAACGGACTCTCATGCACCGCCATTGTGGGTCGGGAATGTGGCAGTGGCCAGTCTCAAACTCGCAACCTTTCCATCGTAAATTGGAGCATCTGAACACTACGCCACCGCAGACCCTACCTCTTTTTTTTTCGACTTCATAGAAATAATATACCTGCACCGCACTACCTATCCGTTAACATTATTCAATGCATCTGAAATTCAGAATCTCTTCCGACCAACCGTCCCAATGAATTCGATAATCGAATAACAGCCTAATACCTAGTAAGTACCTAATAATAATAATAATAATAAGAATAATAATAATAATAATAATAATAATAATAAATATAGGTAATATCGCTCTCGAGTCACCTCTCCACACCCACTTTACTTTTTACGACCAATTCGAAGCAGTCCGTAAGAAAACATTGATATAAGCACTCAATGGTGATGATAAGAGTTCGAAAACTGGATTTTATTTTCTCTCTATTCGTTTCACTTTGAAAATATAATCCAATATCGAAATGAAACGCTACGTTTATTCATCGGGTGAGTGTACCTATATCTCTAATATATTGTATTTTTATGCAGTACACAGTAAAGGAAGGCAATGAAGGCAACTGAACCTCAGGATGAGGAAAATACGTGAAAATTTTTCAATAAAGGTAACTCGTAGGCCGCCCATTTGCTGCTCGAGTAAACAGTAAAGCGCGGTGTTGCCATAGATTTAATCATAGAATTTTACTCTTTGTGTTGGAGTCGAGTTATTGCGGCTTCAGATCATTTCCGAATGATTGAGGATGCTACTGCATAGAAAATCTATAATATATTAATTTATGTTTTATTTATTTTTGCTTATGACGGAACGATGATCGGTATTAGAGGGGGGGGGTTGGCTAACACTGCTCGACAAATGAAGAAGCGAGGACTAGATGGCATATGTGATGTGAAAATATTTGATAACATTCGACATTCGTATCGTACGTGACGTAATAATAAATTGGTTGCAATTCTATGGGCTGTAATTGCGACTTATTGAAAATTGAAAGATGTGTGGAATGATAAACGGATAGGCCTGTAGCTACTTTTCCGATGCCATCCACAAATACGCGTCGTTCTTTTACTGACGTAGGTATTGAATCTTCGGTGACAGCATCGTATATTTGGCTATATTTTTTTCAGAATTGTTATGAAAAGAAAACAATTTCGACAGCCAATTATCATAAAATATGATAAAATATGGCCTAGCAAAAATGGATTTGAAAATTGAAAATTGATCGGTTCATGAGTCTAAAATGTTTATGACTTCTACAAGGAGCTTTCTAAACTATTTAATAATAATAATAATAATAATAATAATAAGAAGAAGAAGAAGAAGAAGAAAAAGAAAAAGAAGAAGAAGGAGAAGAAAATAAAAGGGAAAAAATGGTACCCCAGTCAGGAAATCAGTTTGCTAGGAATGCTCAGTAAGAAGGCAGTAATTTGGACAGCATACTACCGTACATGCTGCTAAGAACTCCCACTATCTACTTAGGTAGTGCTACATAATGTAGTATATTACAAAGTAAAATAATAGTAGAGAAGAGGGAGTACTATGGAACACTTTTCTCCTTTTAGTCTCTGATTGAAGTTGGAATAATTAAGTTAGAAATTTGGGACAAATAAATTTATAAAGAATGAACCTTCATACACAAAAATAGAGGTGTGAGTTCCAAACGGGCTATACTCACAAAGGTTTAGTATATAAACATAGTAGAATGGTTGTGTGCATGTGCAACACGTTGTGCATGAACACAACCACACACCTGCACATCATGTAATACACACAAACGAAAGTTACAGTCACACAAATCCGACAATCTTAATTCTCATTTACCCCCTACCATAGACCAAGCACCAAGATGTTTCAACATCAAAAAATAATTAAAAGAAATAATGAAAATGTGATAGTTTTTGACATGTAAACATCTTAGTGCTTGGTTTACATTCTAGTAGAGGTTAAAATGAGAATCACTATTGTAACTCATACATTATAAAAGTTACAAACTTACAATATGTAACTGTTGGAGTGTAGGTGTGTAGGTTGTGTGCATGTGCAATGCAAATGCTCACAACCACACTATTATGTTTTCACATCAATCCTTCATGAGTCTCGATTGGAACTCGCACTCTTTTTTTTATTTCATCTAAAATGGGTCACATTTGTTGTTCCATGATGCACCACTCCAGTGTACCATGGAACTCAAGGATGATATACTATATTACACGTTCAATTCCATAAGAAAAATACATTTTTAATTTAAAAATTAAATTTATTTCACCCAATACAATATGAAGTGCATTGTGTCTAAACGTAATTATATTTCGAACACTGATAATATCACCTATTTGAAATGTCGCAATATAATTATTATAAGGAATCAATTGTGACGCATCTGTCAACCACTCTGCTGTATAGAGAATGACCATGCTAGCAGGTTAATGAGCAACCTTAACTTACCAGTTACAAATAAGTACCAATTATGGACCTACAAAATTGACCACTGTCGGAACTTATCTTGTTTGAGTACTAGCTGGCAACACTGTTCTACTGAAAACCAGACTATTACATTTTTGTTTATTCATTGTTATTTATTCCCTTCCGTGTACTTTATGGAGTAAACATCTCTTTGTAATTCTCCTAATAAATCTTTATTACTTGGTACAGTACATGAGTGTTTTCTTTTATATTGGTAAAATATAATTAATTAATTCTCACTGCTGTATAATAATATTTTGTTGATACTTTCATCATCACTCAATATTCAAGTTCTACAAACCCCGAAAGTCCTATGATCGCCAAACATAACCCCTGACTATGGTCACTAACAAGTATAGTCATCAACCATAGTCATCCCCACACCCACAATCAATAACTCTAAAAACCAGCAGTCATGATTACTGACCATTTTAACAAACCACTGCCATTAGTGGTAGTCGCTAACCACAACCACTACCCTCAAAAGCCAGAGACCATTTTCTCTGACCACAGACCAAGGAGAACAGTAATCTTTTATGATGCCTGTGAGCTAATTATAGGGTTAGAATAAAGTCTGTTGAAAAAACTCACAAGATTTGAGCGCAGAGCCTATGAAACCTTATATCTAGCTAATGACGTGTAACAAAAAAAAAGCGCAACTATAACTGTTCTATACTCTCATAAAAACTTACGTGTAAAAATTCTCAGCAAGCCTGCGCCTGAGTTTCCAAAAACTAATAATTGTTCCTATCCCGAAATGTCTTACTGATTCGCATGTTAGTCGTTTATCATATTAAACCCTATTTTTTCCTTAAAACAAAGAGAGAGAAAGGGAAATATCTCACCTAATGCGACAACCAAGAACGCAGGGTAGTTCTATTGTAAGTGGTGAGAGGTCCACATATTTTGTACTATCTTTTATGACCCTCCTCCTACCACGATACCACCACAACCGACGAACACAGGTATTAGGAACCTATTATTCTAAGAAGTCTATTCTCTCGTCTCGGTTGTCCAGACCCGCAGGACCCAGCCCTTATTTTATGGATATCTCCAGTTGGAAAATAAATTTTTATGAGCATTCATGAAGTACCTGTAATTAGTTGTCATGAACATTAAAAATTTATTTATAAATAATACCTTACTTATCTACCTATTCGAAAAAGAAACTTCATTAACTAATAAATTTTCAAAGTACACGCAAGTTGTGAAATAGTGTTGATGCTCGCTGATGCCAGTTTGACAGTTAAACACCTAATAACAAAAAATCCAATCTTCAGCCAAAATACTAACAAGTAAAGCCATAAAGTGAGGTTCATCAGTCTTCTACGCCAACTTTATAATTCTTAAAAGGTAGATTCACGCACAAGAAGATCGTGTAGCCTATATTTACTTTGTTTCGGTAAATAGTTACTCGTGTAAATGGCAGGTAATAACCAGAATAATATAAACACGTGTCAAAATAGTATCGAAAATAATTTTACGCCCTCTTCGTTACTTGTTATCATACGCCGGAGTTCTCGGTTCAATTTCTTTTTATTTTCGGCCTTTTAATTTTTTTTTTGCTATACCACCTCATTTTCTCAGCTTTACTACACCTTTAGCAGCATGTCACGTAAAATTTTACTCGAGAAGAATTATGTTTTAATCTAAACAGCGTGATGTTGAGAAATTCACCGTTTCGCAGTTTCATGTCTGACAAATTTTTTGGTGCGAACGACCAGTGCTATACTGCCATCGTCTTCTAGAACGTCAAAATAGTAAGATAAATTATTGTGCTACCCACGTTATTTGTGCGTCTCTCTTTTTTTCTTTTTTTTTTCCCTCAACTAACCTGTAACTTAACAGAAGAAATATTATTACGAACACATAAACGGCTGCCGTCCGTACTGTTTTCTTAAAATATTTTACATTGTGTAAATGGTCACCATAAATCACAATTAGACCAGAAACTAACCTTTTTTTCTCTTCGAGATTGAATTGAAACGGACTGTGATATTTTCACGTAGATATCATTAACGTGTATAACTGTAAGTATACGGAATCAAATTAAGTTAAGCTTTTTTCGACCCCACCAAGTGATCCATCTCGTAGGTAGATAGGGTTGAAACTTTATTTCTCGATAAGAAAGGTAAAAAGTGCATTTATTTGTGTACTGTATAACAATGAGTAGGTAGGCTAGGTACTTTCAGAAATATTTTGTTCTCGCCAGAGTTTCGTAGATTCGACATATTGTGAGATGAATATGTTGGTAGAGACAAAGATATTCCCTTGCCCACTTTCTCTGTTCATCTGAGTTCAACATCGTTATAAGTTAACCGAGTGAAGGGGTAGAGGCAATGAAATTTTATGCCTTGATAAAGATCACATAGATACTGATGAAAGACTCAGTCGATGGCTTTCTTCTAAGAGAGGAGTATTTGATAGAAACTTACCCCAGATAGATAGCAATCCGTGAGTGCAGATTCACCCTAGTGCTTATTAAGTGCTTTTTGGTGAAGATTTTACACTATTTTTCTTTACTCTGGTGACCAAAATTAACTGGTATGTAAAGCAAATCTATAATAACTTTGAAAATTATGAATTTTGTTGTGTGCCAATATATTTATATGTATAGTATGGATGAATTCAATTCATACAGACATTGAGATTTGCTCACTAAGTTCTGTTTAAGTAATAAGTATTTTTTGTTTTTGCATGATTGCATAAAAACATATTTCTTCTTTATGTATGCTTAAATAACCTAAATATGTTAAATGGTGAGTAATAAACGAGCGGTCCGGAGCTGTGTTACTGGATAAATCAGTTACTACGATGAGCCGCTTGCATTTTTTTCCTTTGACTCGGGCGAAGCTGCAATCCCATGCACCAAACACACAGCAGAAAATCATACTAACGGAGACTACATTGCCTAGTAACCATCCCCCTCTACTCACTGCAATCCATTTATGGGATTATAGTAGGTAGGTATGTGATAGAAACTTCCTAACCCATCGTGCCACAGTGACAATGGTATACTAAAGAGCAAAACATGACACCTTAACCACTCCTCCATACTCACAGCACTCCACGTATAACCTATGTAGTTGATGACCCTGGCTGAGATAATAATATATGATATTGCTCGTTATTGTTTTGTCCAGAACTGTGGTGAAGTTGGACGTAGTATCTACCCATATTCCAGTATAGTACGAGTCTGATTAGCTGCTGAACCATTGGGTAAGCAAGTGGGCCATAATATAATATCCAACCATATTTTTACTTTCCCTTCATCTTGAGATCAAATTAACTTAGTTAGTGTCCACTTTAATTAGTAGATTAAGTCGGGAAATTAAGTGCTCCTATTTTCAGTTTTAGCGAAGTTCCAATATTGATGGCAGCTACCACGAGTCCAACCTTCCAATCCACCGCCGATCTCAACTATTATTGTAACACCTTGCGTCATTTTATTAACCTTTTACGTCCATCAGCAGTGGTGTAATAATCTAATTAGTTTATCAGGCATCTCGCCTGCAGATCATTTTTCACACATCCAATAGCTCCGACAGGTACTTGAGGTTTCCTTCACTAGAGACTTGAAGCGTCACAAACGTACGTATAAGGCCTACGTGAAAAGTTGACTGAATTTCCTCCAATGCTACATTTCAGTATAAATAAGACATAGATCAACTTATCAAAACATTTTCGAACCAACAAATGTAAAAGACTTGTTGAAACAATATCCCAACATTACAAAACCGAAGTGTTTATTTAACGGATATGTTGGCTTTGTACTTGGGTTGTGTATCTAAACGTACATTTTTATTTTAAAACAACAGTGTTGGCACTTTCCTACTTTAATTCTTATGATACTTTTGACTTTGAATTGAACGCTTGTGCTGTCGGTGACAGGTTGAGCCCACCCTTACAGATTCGTACTTTCATGCAAGAAACATCTTAATTTAGCAACATTTATTGATAGAATCTCGGACAAAAAATTGAAATACTCGTGGCCACCTATTCCAGCCAATTTGTTGCATAATTATTGCACAATTTTTTTATCATTCGGCCTTTACTTTCCTGTTTGTTAATAGACTGGACCTATAAACTCTCCACGCCAAATTATTAGGGGCTGAAATATTTACATAGACACTCACTCGTGTTATGACGAAAAATCGCCCAATAAAATAGCTATGTCAAAGCCCCACTCCACGCAGAAGGTTAGACATTTCATTATTTCAACTGAAAGTCAGCTACACCCCTATGAAAATAACCTACATTATGTGATCGTCAGCTGCGTTTCTGCCGTATAAAATGGAAGTCTTTCCAGGAAAGAAAAAAAATTAGGTGCGATTATGAATCGGTGTCATATTTTTTTCAGATGACGACATTTCGTAAGTCGAATGGTGCAGACACATTTTTTGTGTCAACTTTCATGAAAAGTACCGGATTACCAGCGAATTCCCAGCCAATTTGCATTCATCGTCGAAGCAGGTAGATAATTTTCCATTAACTTTGGCCGCGTGGACTGCGCTGTAATTGAAAATCGCAGCAAATTTATGTTAATCGAGCAACGGTGGCGACGAATTCTTTGACAAGCAACCAGAATGAAAATGCAATCACGTTTGATGAAGATTAATCGCTCGTACAATTTTCGCATTCGTTTTTAATACAGGAAAAAGGGCAAGATAAAAAAGGGTTTCTTTTTAGAAAACAGAAAAAAAAAACATAAAATAAGAGCACGAACGAAGCAAAATGATGACTGGTTGGAGAGTGAAGAGGAAAAAAAAAACATCGAGGGGAAATAATTTCTCGTTTGACCCTCGACAATGCTTAAATTGGTGAACCACTTTTAAACCCACATATTATCCAATTAACCGACAGTTTCCTAATTATCATTTATTTTTGAAAATACTCCCAAATAATGTCACAATTTCCAAATTTACGAGGGCCTATTTCCCTTGATTATCTATTTTTCGACTTGATTTCTGGAATTTTCTAAGAATAAGCTGCAGTGTCTTTTACCAACTATATTCGATACTGTCCTCTTTTTAAATGAAGAATTCAACTCCGTCTTTAGTATGAAGCAAGGATTTAAGTTATCAGTTTTTTCATTGAGGACTACCTAGATAACATAATATAAATATTGTGGGAAGGGGAGAGTGCTACACAGTGGGACGTTTTTTTCTTTTTTTTTCTGTAACTTCCCAAATTTTATTTGAATAGCAATTTAAAATATATCATTAGAAAAAACTCATCTATCAAGCTGCTTGAAACTTAAAATACATTTGTAACATAACAATTGGAGATAAATGATTGAAAAAAAGTTAAAAACCGGTTTGCTGTGTACCATGTATGTTAGGCTACAGAGTAGAATAACTTATGGTACACAGTGTAACAAAAATGGTTCAAATTATGGCAAACATTATATGTTGTAACTGAGAAAAATAATTAGAGATACATCAGTGGATTTCTATTTTGACAAATAATAATTAAAATGTAAAAATCCAAACGATTTCCTGCAAGTTAATAGAATTTATTACCAAAAAAATCAATTTTTTTTTTAAATTAATTAAAAAATATTTAATAAAATTGACGCAGGCATCTGTATGATATCAGTTATATTTTTTTCCATATATTATAATAATTCGCCTCAAATTTGTCCGTACTTCCTCCAGTACTTTCCGCGGACTTTTTTCTTCTTTCTTACTCTTTTTTTTTTAGTCTTTTATATAGACCCCCCTACAGAAACGTGAATTTTCTCGTTTTTATACGTTTCTCCTCGTTTTTCTTCCCTCTCACTTCTTTTTCTTAAAATCTTACTTTCTCTCACATTCTACTTTTATTTATCCTACTAAAATTACCTGTCTGCGGAATAGTCTTTTAATATAATATGTATATATCTAAATAACCAATTTTTATCTACCCCTACTTAATCTGTTGTACCTTTAAATTATATTTTTTCACTAAGATTTCTCTTATATGCAGTTTTCTTCTGCACAGTTTGTTTTGTAGCATAAGTTGATTAACATCTCTTATAGTTATGTCTAAGCAGATGTGTATTTTTTCAATATTAAACATGATTGTGTACATTCTCATGTGTTGAGTATTCTTCCTTGAGCTATGGGTTGAAGTTAGTGGTGTTTCTTGTGTTTTCAACTAAAAATGTTCGAAAAAGTAAGTTAATTCTATAGAAGTCAAAAAACCTATGGTATATGAACATGAAAAACTTTTTCCAGATATGGTATAAATTCGAGTCCAATAACACCTGATAGGTTATCTGGTTGAGACATAAGAGGTTTTTATTTTGATGTTCAAATCCTATTGGAATAATAATTTATATATTGTAAAATAATAAGTTCATCTTTTGGTAATCTATTCATTATTTTCATTGCGAAAATAATAAAATTAACATCAATTTCCTTATTGCCAGTGCCTCAAAAATATTTGAACATTGAATTAGAAACCTCGTATGTCCTGAAAAATGGAGAAAATTTAATTTAATCAACTTGTATGTCGAGAAAAATAACATAACTTTTAATTTACTTATTGAATATTTGATGTAATGTCTAAATAATTTCACTCTGTTAATAATATTGAGTTTCTAATAATGTTTTTTGTGTCTCCTGAAAAATATACTTTTTTGTACTTACAAGGTTTTTAAACAATGGCCACTTTTTTTTTTTTTTGAAAAATGATTTGTAAGTCCTTTGGAAATTTTTCCTTCGGGAAACTGACGATTCAGGAAAAAAAAAGGCGTGAGTTTTACTGGAGCTTTACATGAAGGATTAATGTATAAATATAATAATAGTGTAGTTATGTGCCTGCGCAGCACATTGCGCACACACACAACCACACACCCACATGTCATGTAACTCACATAAACAAGAGTTACAATTGTAAGAGTTGCAGTTATGCAAATCTGACGATTGTAATTCTCACTTAGCCACTACCATACGCCAAGCCCTAAGATATTTACACATCAAAAAAATTTGGGAAATTGTTTTGCAGGAAACTGGATTTGGGATATTGTCCATTTAGGAAAATAACCTTTCGGAAAAATGGATTCGGAAAAATGACCCGAAACCATGAGAAGTGGAAACTTATAAAAGTTCAAACTATTCAGCAGCCCACTAAACTTATTCACAAGCCGCAGGATGGTTCCTGGCTGATTTTTAAGCAGGTAAAAAACGAAATTTTGTCTCATGCGAGGGTAGCTGTAGGTATTGTTTACAAAGTTGAATCCTTCGCCTCAATTTTTTTTCGGATCACCCATTTTCTTCGTTTTTGGTCATTTCTTTTCGTCCGAATTTCACTGTACGGTTACCCAAAAAGATTAGAACGAAACTGAAGAAAATATTCATACAGCTGAAGCGTATCGCTGTATGCCAGTTCATTAATCATACGTTCGTGTGTTTACGTGTAGGAGGGAGAGAAGAAAGGAGAAAATACCGGCCAGAAGTACCAAGGTGACATAAAATATAAGCAGATAGTTTACCATAACATTCGATATTTCCACCCCCCCGGCATCAACCCTCTTCTTCTCCCACAAGGATCGCATTTATATTCATTTTTGCACAGTTGACCCGAAAAAGAAAAACGATTTTCAGGATACGTTGACGTAAATATCGGTCGAGGAAAAACGGCCATCATGTTTTTCGACGGCCTATTGTAGTCAAATAGCCCACCACAACCAGCATCAGTTTTTTGGTGGAAAAAAGAAAGAAAAAAAAAACAAAAGAAACCAAAAAAGATAAAAAAGAGAATGAAAAATAAAAAAAAAAGCACCAAGTTCCGGTTGTTTTTTTCAGTCACGCTGCTGCGATACAATTAATTCGGATAAAACGTTCGAGTATTTCACGCGAGTTGAGAGCCTTTATTTTTTGGCTCCTTCTCAAAGCAAGGGAGACGAATCTATAGCCAGAGCATAAAACGTACAACAGTGCTACCTGATATATGGGGATGAGTGCGCTGGAAAATTTATAGCCTGATGTCATGAAGCAGATACAGGAGGCGAAAAACCGTAAATAATCATACTGCGAACGCGAGTGCTATGGTTTATGGCTGTGCAAAGTTGAAAAGGTGTTTATAATGCAGAAAAGTGTCGAGAGTTCATCGATTGGCTCACGTTTTGGTAATGAGGTCCTCCTACGAGGTAACTACTGAAAAAGAGAAATAAATAAAAGAGAAATTGAGCAGAGCGTCACGTGCGAGTGCTTATGTCGGGGTATTGCTAATGAAGATGCTTAGACTAATTAACATTACGAGAATGTATTCAAAACTAAATGCTTTGGACGTGTTTTTGCATCCAGTAACAATCACTTGCATTGATGCTTAAGCAGATAATGTTTCAAGTACGTCTTCTTAAAGGTTTCCTTTATTGTAAGGAAAACCGTTTTCTACAAGAACTATGGTACCAATGCTAGCGGGCAGAGGGGGCATAACCCTAACCAATCGCGAAACCAATACCCACCACGCGCTGGTGCCTTATGTATACCACGTATTGATGGGCATTATTAAAGTAAGAAGTGAAAAGTATACTTTTTATATTATGAAAAGTTGAACACTGCAAGCAAAAGGCCTATTTTTGGTACTAAAGTCCCAAAATGCAACAGTTTACCAAGTCTTGATTCTCAATCAGGTGGTCTGAAGGAACTTCCTTAAAAAGTTTTTACCCATCCCACCTCCATACAAGTGATCGTAGAATTTGGTTTCTTTTTTTCATATTTTGAACCAATATTTATTTTCCTCGACTCAAATCTGTAGACGTACGTATTCAGATCAGCAGAAACATAAAATCGCATTAAAAACTAAATAAAATGTATTCTCGAGTACAAACGCACGATTACGCACGATCTAATCCGTGTGCTTTACGGCATACATGACACTGAAATTTTTAAATGAAATCTTCTTACTTTTCAAGCCCTTTTCACAAAATTAAATCGTGTAATATATCAGTTAAAACTGCTTTTTCACGCTGAGGTGAATGGTAACATTGTTTTACAAACTAAAATTTCCCATTATTTGGTGAAAGAATTAAGTTTCAAGTAACGAACAGTAAGGTACTGTAAGATCGAATGTACAATGAAACGCTGCCATTTTTCAAAGGCAGTTGCATGGTCTTAGGAATAGACTACTATGTGATAGTTTTACTTTGTGGTTATAACCCTCTAACATCATGCACCGTATTTCTAATTCACTATGTCCGGTCAGGGGGTTATGAACAAAAATTAATTTAAAAAAAATTATTATTATTATTATTATTATTATTATTATTATTATTATAGTTGAAGTTACGTAGTTTCAGCCTTTAGGGATACCACTTCACAGGTTTTCATCTCTAATACAATAATTCTGTTATTATTTTATTGGCAATTTTTTCAGATATTTCGCCTAACGTTTCGTGAATCTTTTGTAATTTGCCAAGTAAATTTATTTTTATTCAGACCTGATGGTCGGTCTTCAAAATTAGTCATTGTTCGCTAATTTTAGTCAATTTGACATATCCGACCCACTAAGGAAATGAAATTAAAACTATTATGACTGGTTGCGTCGTGAATACGCACCAAAATACTACCCGCAGTACATTCTGTGAACCTTTGGTAATTCCGTTTAGCTTAAACTGACACGGCCAACTTTCTCGGAAGATTCATACTTTTTCTATCCTGTATTCTTCTTTGTCTATCTTTCACAAAGATCTGTTTATAAAAAACAGAATTCTCTTCGATATCTGCAGTTTCTCATCTTCTCGCATTTTCCTCAAGTCTCTCCTATTGAACTGTAAATTTACTGATCTTTTCTCACCTTCTTTTTCTATCTCTTTTCCCAACTTAGACGACATCCGTGGAACTGTGAAAATAAGTCGTCGAATGTGTTTTTATTTTTTATAACCGGTTTTTGTTATCCTCTCTTTTTCTGAATGGACATTTTAATTTTTCAGACCATTTTTACTTGTACATTTTTGTTGTCCGTTCAGTTGTTGTTCCTGGTCCATAGAACATTACTCTGTTATGTCTTCCGTCAGATGTGAATTTTCTATAATAAACATGATCGTTTTTATCACAATGAACAAAGTTCTTATTCGGGCAATGGGCTGATAATAAAAGTGTTTTCTGTAGCTTTAGGCTATAAATGTGTTCGACGAGTAAGTACTTTCATGGAAATTAGCCAATTCCATGATTCATAGACATAAAACTATTGTCCATGTATGGTATAAATTTGAGTTTCAAGGATACCTGGCACGCTATTCCAGTTGGGCCGTGGTAATTCCGTGGCCACTGTCTTTTGTAAGTGCATTTACTAAAGATCTGTGGTTTTGTCGTTTAAACTAAGAATACTGTCAGTATTGCTATGAGGGATTCAGTTGTGTCCATCCTCGTGGGCATACAACAGATTTCATCAAATTTTATTCCAGTTTTTCATTTTAGGGTGATAATGAGACAAATTGTTTCAATAATTCCATAAAATATATAAAAGTGTAATGACAGAGTGAAAATACTTTTTCATGAAGTACAGCCTTATTTTATTGTTAACCTCTTAACGTTAAGTTTTCAAATTTATCTCACTGGCCTCCAAAACTTAGGTATTTTCAAAACATAATCATTTTATTGTTTTAAAAAAAGTAAAAAAAACCGAAGTTTATTAACATTAATTATGATTTCTGTTTTTTACTCATCCTGGCCTATTTAAATTAGTGAAAATAAAAATAATGTTTGCAAAATAAAAAATAGAATTATTAATATAGTATTCATTTCACTGTTGTTGAAAGGTTCTCAATGAATCTGCTTCATTGTTTCCATGAGTGTTTTTCTGCGCTATTTTGAGACAAAATGTTTTAAAATTGTTGGAACATTCGTTAAATATCGAATTTTAATGGGGTTAACGTTTTATAATGTAGGTAATGTATCCATCTAAAAAGGTACAAATTCAGTTGGAGAATCTAAGGGTAATGTAATTTAGGTAGGTGAGTGTAAAACTGTAAATAAAATCTCTATGGATAAAAACTGGAGGAAAAAAGTAGGCCGAGCTGGGGAAACGTACATCAATATGATGAATCGAATAAAAACAATACCAGAACTATAACGGAAGCTGGACTACGTAAAAATTACCAGCCCTCAACATGTAAATAGGTAATCTCCAAATTTCAATCGTTTCTAAAGAGTCCACATTTATTATATGCCACCAGTGTGAAGCAACAACTGACAGCTTTTGGAGGAGAAAATCAAATCAAAAGGAAGCGGAGAATTTTGTTACTCTTTCCGTATTGTTTCCTCTAGCTAAGAGTACAGGCTGGAGGTAAAATACAATTTTTCAATGATAAATAGGTACCTGTTTAACAAAAATCAGTTAATACCGCAAACACATTCTGAAAATTTGCCCTTCGACCCCGACAAGATAATGTCCGTGAACAAAATCTCATTTCCGTTGTAAAATTTTCAATTTTACATTTGCCAAAAATTCGTTATTTTGACCACTTTATCACATTCGAGCGAAGGCCATCCTTAAAATTATTTGAAATTCGAATCTTCGAGTCATACAGAGACGATCGCCCATCCATATTTAACATGTTGAAATACTAAAATTTTATTTTATTTGAAAGGTTCACTCGCCAATTCAGCTCGAGAGTGCTGAGTACAGTCCCAAATGCCATACGTTCGTATTTAAAGAGATCGACCTTTTCATATCACAAAGAATAGAAAGAAAAAAAACCATTGGTTCGGAAATTTTACTCAGTTTACTTTTACGACTTCAATTTTTGACACATTTTTCAATGGACGAATTTTTTCTTCTCTCGTAAGGTCGTCATCGAATGTTGGCGACATTTACACTAAAAGTGAGGGCTACCATTATAGATGATTGGGGGTTCAAATTCCATTTCAAAGAATTTTTTCAAATCTTTCTCTCTCGTTTTTGTGCCACCTTGACTAACAAGTACCCAAACCACAGCCACTATACAGAATTTTATTGGATATGCCAATTATTTGAAACCCTTTACTTTTTTTACCCAGTTTTTTCTCAAAAGGGGTATTAAAATTGACCGCACAAAATGGTCAGGGGCATAGATGATGAAAATTATCCGTTTCATAAGAAACAAAAAAGATTGGTACCATTTTCTCATTTTAACTTAATCTTATTAATGTACGTAATATGTAATAATATTACATTTATGGTATGTGTAAGACTCCGCAGTAAGCGCATGCGTGCAACTACTAATCAACCTTGTCTGTGTGTGCGCCTTGCTCAGTATGAAAATTAGATTAGTAGTGGTGATTAATATTTACAAAAAAATAATTAAAATTTATTTTTATATATTTTTAAAATAATTTATATTAAAGAATATTATTGTAAATTGTGTTAATATTTATATTATTTAATTTTAAAACTTTTATTAATTTAAAATTTTGGTATATATGTAAGCTCTTTAGAAAATAATGAAGAATCATGTAGACACATCTTTCATCTTTCCATACTTAAAATCCATCAATAGATGAATATAATACAAATCTAATATATATATGAGAGATCTCTGCAACTCACTATATCAGTGAGTGCGAAACACAGACAGAAACTGTGGTTATTTTAAGAATGTGAATACATAATCATGCATTTGCTAAAAATAAATTTGATATTGGGAAAGTTGTTGATCATGAGGCTTCTCTTAAGTTAACAGAACATAAGTATATTTATCGTAGGCCATACAGGTGCAATATAATTGATCAAAAAGAAATCAAAAATCAGGTTAGCAAACTTTTTGAGGCAGGTTTGATTGAGGAATCAACCTCGCCATTTGCAGCTCCTGTAACCTTGGCATATAAGAAACAATCAGATGGTACCAGACTTAAAAATAGACTTTGTATCGATTATACTATGCTTAATAAAGTCATTGTTCCAGAGAGTCAGCCATTCCCTCTTATTGAGGATCTGATAGTTAAGGCTAGGGATTGTAAGTGGTTTAGTGTTCTGGACATCAACAGTGCCTTTTGGTCTGTTCCTATGAGAGAAAAGGACAGGTACAAGACTGCTTTTGTAACTCAGACTGGGCACTATAACTGGAGATGCCTTCCATTTGGACTAAAATCATCCCCAGCCATATTCCAAAGAATATTAAGAAACGTATTAAAAAGAAATGGCCTAGATGACTTCTGCGTTAATTACATTGATAATATTTTAATTTTCTCTAAAACTTTCGATGAGCACTTAGACCATCTAAAAAAACTTCTTGATGCTGTTTCTAAAAAAGGCTTTAGGTTGAGCCTGTCTAAGTGCAATTTTGCTCAAAATAAAGTAAAATATTTAGGCCATATTATAGAAAATAACGTAACTCGTCCCATTTATGATAATGTATTACCAGTTCAAGATTTTCCAAGACCCACGACACAAAAACATGTTAGACAATTTTTAGGAAAAGTCAATTTTTATCATTCCCATATTCCAAATTCTGCTACTCTTTTGGCACCACTTCATAATTTATTAAAGAAAAATTCAACTTTTGATTGGAATGATAAATGCGAAATGAGCTTTCAAAAAGTTAAAGAATGTTTAATTTCCGAACCGTGTTTGGCTATTTTTAGTCCAAATAAAGAAACAATCGTTCATACGGATGCTAGTTTGGAAGGCATTGGTGCTGTTCTGAAACAAAAGCAGTCTAATGGTGTTTTGAAACCAGTGGCATTTTTCTCAAAAAAATTGAACGATGCCCAGAAAAAGAAGAAAGCCTTATTTTTGGAATGCTTGGCAATTAAAGAGGCACTAATGTACTGGCGTCATCGTCTTCTCGGTA
Organism: Ericerus pela; assembly: GCA_011428145.1. Lineage (NCBI taxonomy): Eukaryota > Metazoa > Arthropoda > Insecta > Hemiptera > Coccidae > Ericerus > Ericerus pela. The sequence goes on along the minus strand of WOFM01000410.1, from coordinate 983,350 downwards.
TAAATTTTCCAGTTTACAGTGACCATAAGCCACTTGAGAACCTTAACATAAATACTAAATTCGATGATGAACTTGGAGAACTTTTATTACATCTTTCACAATTTAATTTTAATGTAAAATATATGCCAGGTAAAATAAATTTGGAAGCAGATTGTCTCTCACAAAATCCAGTACTCGGGAGTCATGAAGCTAACACAGAGCTTAAAGTAATAAATTTCATAGAAGTAAATGATATTTTAGCTGATCAGAGAAATGCACTTAGTGAGATTACAAGAAAAACTAACGTAATTAATAAAAAGAATAACATTTTGTTTACAAAGTGCAAAGAATCAGAAAAAATAATTGTTTCAGATGAATTTACTAAAGAATTAATTCGTAAAACTCATTTTAAATTTGGCCATATCGGCTCAAAACAGATGGAATTAACATTATTACCTTATTTTTATAACAAAAATTTAAAACCTTTGATTTCTTTCTTTTGTAGAAATTGTCCAGTCTGCATAAAAAATAAAACACGAATTCCATCTAAGTTTGGCAAAATGTCTCATCTAGGACCAGCCACTTCTCTCTTCGAGTATATGTGGATTGATACAATAAGCGGATTCTCTAAAAACAATTCGCCTAAACGTTACTGCCACCTCCTGATAGATCATTTCACGCGATTTGCATATGCAATAACGTCAAAAAATCAGCATGCAACTGACTTTGTAGCCTTATTAAATTTAGTTATTAAAAAAGGCCAGAAAATTAAATATCTTTTAGCTGATCACTACGCCGGAATTAATTCAGCAGTTTTCAAAAATTTTTTAAAAGATAATGGTATAAAACTTTTTTTTACATCTGCTGATTATCCTTTTTCTAACGGACTTAACGAAAGACTTAATCAAACATTGGTCAAAAAATTAAGATGTAAAATTAATGAGAACATAAATAATCGTAAAAGACCTTGGTCAAAACTTTTTGAGGACTGTATTAAAGAATATAATGATACCATCCATAGCGTAACGAAATACAGTCCAAACTATCTTATGAATGGTATTAATAGTAACGTAATAACTGGATTTTCACTTAATAATTCGAGTAACTTGGAAAAAGACAGATTAAAAGCTTTCAAAAATTCTCAGAAAAACCATTCACTCATTAAAAAATATTTTGATAAAAATAAGAAAAACCATGATTTTAAAGTAGGAGATCTTGTCTATGTGCATCATGGTAATTCGTTGAACAGAAATAAATTAGAAGAAATTCGCTCTGGACCATTTAGAATCATAAGCCAAGTGTCTAAATTAATTTATGAAGTCGATTCGGGGTTTCGTACTCGTGAATCAAATATGTACCATGTATCTCGTTTATATCCGTATGTACCCTGTACTTGAAAACTTTTTTTAATTTTATTTCCTATTTGCTGAACCTAATTGTCAACAGTATTTAGTAGATTTTTCTTTTTGCTTTTTACTAAACTCCGTTTAACCGCTGGGTGTGGGGATGTAAATAACGATCTTGACCATTATTTAGGATGTCTCTTATTTTCGCCTCTTAGATTCGTTAAACCTCGTCAACCTGCTTTTGTTGAATCAATACTGTTCTTTCTACTCGTAGCTTAATCTTATCTATTCATTCTTTTACCTGCTCCACATGTACCTTGTTCTTTCGTGTACACTCTACACTCTCTGTCTTGATGTCAAGATTTTATTTTCGTTGCTCTCAAGCATTCATTCGTTTTTGATTCGCCTAATTGAACTGTTAGAATATTATACTTGTGTTAAACCGTTGAAATCCTCTTGAAATTTCTATTTCAGTTGTATAAAAATTTGAAAGTTTTAATTATTAATTTTTATAAATATATTTAAAATTTAATTTATATAAAATTTAGCTACTAACCCGTGTGTACCAAAAATGTGTTCACCCTACATGATGTAGGGACAGGACACACAACATACCAGCGAGTGTACAAGTATACCTATCACCACTGGTAGGAAGTCGCCATAGTATGTATTGCCCAAATTTTGTGTTCATGGTTTTGAGAAAACTAGGAAACAGATAGGACTGAAATTTTTACAAAAAATATTTATCATATTGTTACAGATCTGAAAGAAGTGTAGTGCCTATCGATTCAGTAGTTTTCAAGTACGTAAATTGTAAAATAAAATTTTTTTAGAAAAATTGTTTTTCAAGGACTTCAAATAACAAGCAAAAAGGATCAGGCTGAAATTTTAACGATAAATTGTTCTTACATAGTTTCAAGTTTAACAAAAGTTGGGTGCCTATTAATTCATAGAAAGGAAAACTGCTTGAAAAAATTTTGTGCACATTGTTTTCAAAAAACTACAAAAGTGATATGGCTGGAATTTTCAAGAAAGGTATTACTTATATAAGACTATGTTCGATAGGTATTTGGTGCTTATTGCTTCAGTGGTTTCAGAGAAAATGGGAAAATAAGAGATTCCCAAAAAAATCATTATTAGCAATATAACATCGATAGACCTATTTTTTTTTCAAAGATTTCTATAACTATCAATAGTTTATCATACTTTTGTCACCTGAAAGTAGCAATAAAATATTGATCAATTAATATGATAGTCTGATATAGATAGCGATTGATACATAATATGATAACCAGAGACAGGTATCTTTTTGAAATTTTTTCAAACATTTAAAATTCTGTTTTTTTTTTTAAATTATGTTTAGAAATTAAAAAAATGGGTTTTCCATCAAAGTAATGCTGCGCCAGAGTTTTTAATTCTGTTGTTTTTTGGCAGCTTTTCAAAAATAATCTGCTTCTTCAAAATGTATAATTTTATTTTTCTTCTCTGAAGTACTTACCTGCACTGTTGACATCATTAAATTATTCTCCATAAATCAAAAATCGCGAAATCTCACTCAGATTTTAAAAGTAACACAAATAAAAACTTTGGTGATTATGAGATCAACATAATTAAACATCAGTTCTTAAAACATGACTGATTTTCAGTCCAAAAGATAATCGTCAGTATAGCCTATCTGGCTCCGAAGTTAAATTTTCATGAACTTTGGTATTCCTATTAGTTTAAATATAAGTAAAATAAAATAATTGTTATTTTAGTATCAATCGATGCACTGATTAATGAATTTTTTTCATTAAACAATAACATAGTTTTGATGATCCTATGTGTCCATCACCTCCACTGAGCCTCTTAAACAGAAAATGTAGAAGTTTTTGTAGTCTACTTAATACCTAAGTATATTGTATTTTCATTGACAAATGCTAAATTTCTGGTGAAATATTGGCAACACTATAATCCTATTCAAGTTGAAATTTTTTAAATAATTTTAAAAAATTTATCCAATTTTAGAAGTTTTAGTGGAGACACTAATTAGCACAAAAAAATTTATTTTTGTTTCACACGCCCACCCTATTGTGTCAAATCTGATTTAATTCTAAAATTTCTTATTAACTAACAATTTCACATGACTGGCCAAGCTTTAGGAATTATTATAAGGGTTAAAATCCCTTAAATAGAATTTAAAAACAATCCTCTCCAAATGTGAATTTAGAATAATACTTCAAGAAGACTTCAATATCCTGTCATTTTTTCCTCAAATGTAAACATGTAATCCAGAATAACTTTTCTTTTTTTCTCAACAGAAAATAAATAGGTAGATGTAAGCCCAGAGAAAGAGTGATATATTGGTATTTTTACCTCTTTTTGATATTAACACTTTTACCAAGTATTTATTTATAGAGAACCACAAACAAATACTTACAAACAATAAAAATAAAATTTTTTAACTAAAGTATAATTCCTAGGTATCCACACTCTTATGGGGGACCTTAACTTTCTTTGTATTATAAGACTTCAATTAAATTTAACACAATTACTTTTTATACGATATGATATTTTCACTTAGAAGAAAGAAAATTTCTAACAGAATAATATTGAATATCAAATATAATATTTAGGGTCGGAAATGACGACCATTCTCAAAATCACAACTTTTGAACAGCAAAAACGAAGAACCTTTACGACTACCTACGCCACGCAGATTCCTTTCACCACACAGTGAAACCTTATTATAAAATTCTTGTATTCTTCAGAAACCTGCTTCGTTTGTGGAGCTCGACTACGTTCTTATTTTTTTGGTTCTTTTGTTTTACCAACTCATGTGATCCAACCACAAAGGTGCGCATGTGGAAATGAAATTTTATTTTTCCCCAACATTTCCCAGCGGATGGAATTATGATGAGGACTCATCCACCGACGTGCCCGATGACGTTCTTGGATTCGAATTTCTTTCTATATTGGTTTTTCTCTCCATTTCGTTCTGACAAATGCGACGAAGAGATGGAACGAACGTCGTGTAGAAAGGTTTTTATGAAAATGGTTTATATTAGGTTACAGTGTTTTACTTGCTGTCTGAAGTGAAAATAATGTATTTCTCTGCGGTAAATGCGTCGAGTGCGTGTGGGTAAACCGTAGCTTACATTCGCTTCCCAAAGACAGGCAACAAAGAGAATATTCGTCTTAAAAAATGTTGAATTTATGTTTCATTTCACCGACGAAGACGTTCTACTCCAAGTAGGTAAGTACCTACCTAACTATATGTATCATGTTTTCAGTCATTGTTTGGTGTGCCAACTCGTGTCCTTGCAACCACCAACAAAACATACAAAATCAATCGAAAACACGTTTAACTGAATAATTCAGTCGAAAGCATTTATCAGTTTCACGCGCGAATTCGCTGGAAATGCGCAAATTTTAGACGACAATATATTCCAAACGTTATAATATTTAGTAATTATTCTCACGTGAATGACTACGAAGTCAAACTTCCCAAATCCGTATTTTCCAACCTTACAAAATAAATACAACTTAGGTGGTAAGTTATTTATTTTTTTAATGAAATCCCATTTCACTTTGCAATTGTTAAAACAGGCAACCTGCATCACATTTACACTTTTCATTTCTATTTCAGTTTTCATTTTCCCTACTTTTTCCTTCAAATTCGATCTGATATCCTTTCATTGTTTATTTCCTATGCCTGATGTTGACGCATTTGATTGTATATTTGTTATTGATTTTGTACGTAAACAGTTTCTGTATCCGCGGCAGCATCTAATTCTCCACTTTATGCCAATGGAGGCGGAAATTGGAAAGGGCAAAGTTGGGAGAGCCTTGTGGGAGGGAGAAAACACCTTATTTCAAAGACTTGAGGAGTCATCATTGTGTGATGTCAAAACTGTAGTGCCGAGCATTGTCCCGCAGAAGGGTCACGTCACATTTAGTGGGGTGAGGAAGGCGAGTTTTATGTTCCAGTTGATGAAACAAAGGGCACAATAATATTTCCCGAAAGAATCTTTATTACCCTCATACACCCAATCTGCACACACCTACTCCAGTGTTGCCCGATGCATGAAATGAAACATAATTATGGAAAGTTAAGTTTTGAACTCTTCTATTATTTGTAGGGAGCAACATTTAATGGATGTCATTTAGCTTGAGATGTCTATTCACTGATAGGTTACTAGAAATAAACTGCCTGCGTTAACATGAACAAAAGTTGATCTGAGATAATTGCATAGTTGTTTTGAACAACTGAAATGACTGGTGTTTGAGGGAAAATTACCGGTTTCTGTCTGACAGTATACTGTCATAACTCGAGCATTGGTTGAATAGTCCTCCAGATCAGAGTAAGATGTGATGCAATGTTGCGTAGTATCCCAACCAGGGTACACAATTTTGAAACAAAATACCCCGAATAGAATAATCCACAATTCTACCACAGTCCAATAAAGGGCTGAAAATTATACGACAAAAACATGTTTGGCCTAAAATAAAAAATAAATTTATTTTTAAATCCAGATAAGCCTGGTTTGGAACTCAAGTTTTAAGAATCCCCACAATAAACCTATCGTCACAACTTCCCAAGCAAATTATTTTTAAGATATGCTCATTCGCTATCCTTGTTTTCATCCAATCACTGACTCCCTCCCATCACATCCCTCAGATCAATCCATATTTTAAAAGTTTAACACATATTAACCAAACCGTACATTATCATACAAACCATTATATTTAATAGCATTCAGCAATAAAATATTTACAACTCACCGTCTTTGATGAAGTTAAAGTTCCACAGCGACTTTTCTTTAATCGCGATATAACTAATGAAATAAAAATTAATTAAAAAACACAATATTTACTGCACCTTTTCACACAGAAGATGAGAAAAAAGAGAAGTGGAAAATAAGACTGAAACAATAGTTTATATAGGCAAAAATACTAGAGTAATTCATTGGATTAAATGATCAAACATAAAGAGGTTCCATGTATTTACACCACATTCAATAACCTCAAAGATTTGAATTTAGAAGATGTGAAAAGGTAGTAAATAGGAGTTTTTGTATCAGTTAGAATAGACAATGAGTTACAGTATAGGAATAATTTCCTAATAATCTGAGAGGGATAGAAGATCAAGTACAAGTACCAGCATCGGATATTGGCCCATTATGAGTCGTCCAATCACCATCTCATACAAGAAATAGGACCAAAACATCATTATTAAATAAAGAGAAGAAATAAAAATTGTATAGATATAAGAGAGAAGAAAATCTAAAGGGGCTACGTGTGCCCTGATTCTCTCTCCTTCATAGAAAAAAATATGATTATGTTAGCCAAATTCCCACACCCATAAATGTCTATACATGAAAGTAGTGCCAGGTTAACACAATTCAATTCCACAAATCGGTAACATTTAGGATATTAGGAATTCGTATTTTCCCCTTTTATAAACCAATGTAAATGACCTATAGAAAATAGGGAGATGGAAGAAAGAAGATACAAAAATATCTACTTTCCTAAGGAATGCGTTTTTAGAAAGGGATTGGAAATAATGAAAAAATAAAGGATGGAGAATGTAGGTATTCTAGCAAAATTTTGTACAGGATAAAGAATTCAAAAATCTAGATGAGATAATGAGAAATGGAACTGGTTGAAAAGTTCGAAGAACAATTTGAATCCAAATTTGGGTGAAACACACCAATAAGATCCGAAAAAATTCATTATCCACAACCTACATCCATCGTTTACTTGGGATTGGGATAGCTGAAAATAATTTTATACCTTAAAAGAAAAACTGTAACCGCTAAATTTCACAGTTGATAGCTTCTAGATTCTTATTCTGTCAAGATGTTGGTAATATATTGCCTAAGTACTAGTTGACAGCATTGTTCTGGAAAAACTACGTACTAAATTAGTATATTCACTGCCATAGTCGGTCTTTGTACTTACGTCATAAAGTGAACCATCAACCTTGTACTTTTCTATAATGAAACTTTTACAGTTAATGCAGTAACTATGTGTTGTCATTCGAGTGTTTTATATTTTGTTCATTTACTCTTATAATAAATACTACAAGCTGGATATAAACAGTTCTGCGTCCCCAAATATCCAATACAAGACATCGCACTGTTTTTTTCCTTCTTGGAATCTTCAGGCACACATCATTTTCGAAGAATATAATCGTCTCTTTTTTGATTCGCATCAGATATGCATAAGACATCGGAAAATCTTTATTGGCTGTTAGAATCAGGCTTTAATATGGTCAGGTAACAGGAAGAAAATACATTATATTCATTCGACCCTCGTGTAAAAAAATTTTTATTCTGAATTTTTTATGAAATTATAAAAATTTTTCCACCTCCAGCATGGCCACGAAAAGATATTTAGTAAGTACCTACGATCCTATTTTATGCTAACAACAAAAACCACCGAGATTATCACGCACCCATTTTGTTGTTTCGTTTTGCCTATGCGTCAAAAAAAGTGATAAAAAAGAGTGAAGTTAAAGGATATGTGAAGGAAGAAGCGTCGATAATCACAGCCTTCACCTTTTCAACGAAAATAATAAAATTAGTTCGCCTCGACCAAAATAAACACGACGTTGCTCAGCTGAAAAAAAAAAAATGAATCGCGAAAAAATTACATTATTTAGGGGAGGAGGGAGAGAAAGAAAGAAGGTACAAAAAAAGCAACCAAGAGCCAACAAGCGATCTCCGTTTTTGGTCAAAGTTGTGAAAAAAAGAGAATTTAAAACCACAACGTGTGGATACATGTTAAAATGAAGGCAGCGTATAGAATAAATTATCCTTAGAATAAAAGAGAAAGAGAGAAAAAATAAATAAAAAAGAGTAAAAAATAAAATAACCTTTAAAAACGGACGAAGAACATATTTATGAGAAAGCTCGTCATTTTGTCGCCATAGGTTGAAAAATAAAAGAAATATTATAGTATTAAGTATAAACACACGCAAAAAAAAAATACAATTTATTTTATTCATTAACTAGTATAAAATACCGAATTTAGTTCGATAAATGAAAATGAAATGCACGTTAATTCGTTCAGAAACTCAGAGAGAAACGTAAAAAACGAATGGGGAAAGGAGAAAAAGTATATGAAAGAAAGAAAAAAAAAAAAACTGCCTACTTCCCTCGTTTCATTCCTCCTATGAGCTACCAACTTGCTTTTAAGCGTCTCGTCAACACGTTTATTCAATATATGGAAGGAGGGGGGGGGTAGGGTTAAGCGGTGGTCGCCTTTGAAGACTCTTTGATTTAAATTCACTCTTTCTTCTTCTTCTTCGTTGTACTTTTACCCCATAAGCTACCTACGTCGATTAAGGGATGTCTGCTTTATTAATCGAATTCGTTTGTCATCGTTGTTGCCGCAGGAAACGTTTAATTCGATACCGATTAATGGAAGTATGGATGAGAATTTATTGTATTCTGTACACCGGAAGTGGGAAAACGCTTTTAGCGAATGATTTTGTCGAATATGCTAAAGTAAAAATCGAGAATTTGAATGGTTGGTTTCGCGCTAAATACAGATTTCGTCTTCGTATTAATGGAGGGGAAAAAAAAGAAGAACAACGAACAAACGTATGAATTTTAAAACGTTTAGTTGTTCATTATACAAAATCGCCTTCAATGAAATAACTTATTGCTTAAGGTTCTCTGGGTATAATGATTGGCCAGTCAAGTTCAGCCCTGTAAATCTACGATGATTGTTCAATAAATAAATTTCAATTAACGATTGTATTTTACAGGAATTTAAAAAAGTTCTGTTTTTGCAGTTTCCTATAAATCTATGCAATTTTCAGAGAATTCCAAGAGTGGCACCTATGCGAATCAGGGTGGCAGAATCCGAGAACACAACCAATATCATAGGCACTGCACCAGTAGCCTGGTTGGTACGGTCCTGCCTTTTGGTAGACGCTGGTTCGATCCTCCGAGCTGGTGAACTCTGCAGATATCTGCACCTAACGTAGATTGCTCCAAAATATATGGGAAGTAATTTAGAATAAAATAATATTGAGATTAGACTGCGTGGCAGAATTAGAGACGTATAGGTAAAATTCGTAATATGACTGTATAATAATTCCCGTTTTCTTTTTTTTTACTGTACAGACTGATTTACATGAGTGATGAATAGCAGGAATGGTGTATTCTACGAGTTGGGTATGAAAAATGGGTAATTATGACAGTTACTAGAGTGTACAAAATGCTACAGTACAGCTATAATTCACAAAATAATTTAAAATTAGACTGAAACTGAAGTACAGAAAAGCAAAGCCTAATAGCTATATCTGTCACTATTGCCGCTTGATAGCCACACAAAAGTGGCTGTTTTATGATTATATCAAATATATTCGATTGGACTCACGATGTAGGAGAAGTGTGTCCAGTAGTACGCATTTAGCCAGGAAATCGTCTTCACTCCTTTAGAAGTGAACCTTGGACCTTGATTCTTTATGCCTACATGTTGGCCAAAATCGTTGGCTATCTAGCCTACAGCTAAAATTTTATCTTATTTGGTTGAGCAAGTAGTTCATGAGTTGCAAGTATCTTTATTGAAAAAAGTCAAACACATACTATTAAGCAACCGTTCTTAATAGTACACATGCACTTCGAACGAGTGTCCAAAATTACACCTAAATTAGATATTCTTCACTGTTAACAAATTTCGCATGTACAAGAAAATTATTAACCGAACTTTTTGCTGCGACATATTTCAATATTTCGTGTGTACCCATAGCTAGCATTTGCAACGCATGATCCATCATTTTGTGCCTTCAGTTATTCCTATAAATTTCCCACATGACCCTCGGAAATCATTTCAGAATTTCTTCGGTGAAGAAATAGTTTTTTTTTTTTTTTTTCTTATAAATGTTGAATTTTAGCATTTTAATGTAATCTGACAAATAAGGAAAGTTTTTTTATGCGTTAAAAATAGTAAAATATGTGGTTAAAACAAATTATGAAATTATTCAAAAATAATCCTTAAAATATTCAAAATATTCGAAAATGTTCATCTAACCCCAAAATATGAGAAAGTATGCTCTATTAACATAAACAAGTGGCTCATTTAACTCCAAATTTTATGAATCATAAAACTAAAATCGATATTCCCTATGATAATCAATAGGAAAAATAAATATGTATAATCGATTAGTATCTCTATGAGGAAGAAATAAATAACGCTTACCGTTTCAATCAACCTCAATTTTTTCTGAAAGAGCAGATTCAATTATGAATATCATATTTTCTTTACGCTAATTTTTGCTCTGATAAGAACTTTGTTTCCTAGCTACTTAAAATAGACGAATTTTATGTGGTGGAGTTGAACATAAATCACTACACTTGATTTTTTTAAATAGTTTCCAATGACAACCATAGCAGCGCTACTTACCAGTCAAGATCTACAAACATGTAACACTTCGCCCCTATGACAATTCACCACAGTCTCCCCTACACTTTGCTAATTTACACGCATGAGATCAATTATCATGATAGACCATCATAGTGCACACTAGGCTTTAGGAACAATTTAATTATTTGATTAGAAATAGAAATTTGATCAAATCAATTCGACCAAACATTACAATCGATATTTATGCTTTACCAACAAAATGGTATATGTTACCTACGTGGTTACCAGAGTTTATGTGTATTCTCTCAAAATTAGGCAAAAAAACCAAAAAATCAGAATGCACAGTATCAAAATCACATTTTCGCATTTTACTTTTATAGGTAGCATCATTGTTTTAATATGAAATTCCAAGTCTTTTGTCTTTGAAACATCTTCCTTTCAATAAACTTCGATTTTTGTTCAAAGTTACAAATAAATACTCCCACAATGAAAGCAGGTAACTAAGTACCTACTATTAAGCGCACTTCCCCTATAAAGTAACATAATTGAGAAAAATATTCCTCCACGTGCAATTTCTATCCCCTGCACCGCTACGGAGTAATTAGAATCTACAAGTGGCCATGGAGAAAGTATTGTTCCCCATATGAGGAAATATAACACCAACAGAGGAGCATGTCGTCATAAAAAAAATGTCGAGCAGTCGTGAATACTACGTAAATGATAGGTACGCTGCAATAAATAGGTCAAGCCTACCTCAGTTAAATTTTGCCCTTCGCAAGTTAATCCGTAACAGTATTAATATTATTTATTACAGTCACGTGTTAAGCAATTTCATTATTTTCCATTATTTCACATTCCGCATAAAATTCATTGTAATTTCATAAAATTACTGAATTTAACACTTTTCCTGTAACATAATTCATAGATTTGAGTGACATTTATAATAAATTGTTTTCTCCATGCTAATATTTGGTAATCTATATTTCTGGCATCTATACCTGTGTTAATTTTATTTCTATATGAGTTTTTTTTACTGTTGGACAAAGTTAACGTGAACGGTTGCTCCGATTTTCGTGGTTAAGGTGTGAAATAAAAAATTGCCGTGTTTAGATGTTTTATCTGAAGAGAAAAAGTTCAGAAACCCTTTTGGGAGAAAAGTCGTGGAGTTTTACCCTCTTAAACCTCATAAATATTTTTAATATTTCTTCCCACATAAACATATTTTTCTTAAAAATATTAATAAATCTACAAAATTTCATACTTCTGTCACCCTCTTCTTGAGACATGGAGTTCCAGAAAGTTACAAAACAGAAGTTTAGGTATACTTGCCGTACTGTACCTACACGTGGATCATTATTCAAATCAGTAGCTTGGAAATGCAGACTTTCCAAGTGTTAATTTTTAGATTTTCTTCTAAGTGATTCCCTTTCTTCTTTATTGTTTTCAAAGTGAAAAATAAATAGAGGAAAAGGAAAAAAAAAAAAAGAAAATAGAGCTCTATCTCTCTTTCTCTCTATGGCTCTTTCTTCCTCACTGAGGTCTTCTCTTAGGAGAATTATGAGGCTCAAATCAAATTGCTACGCGGAGATAAAACCCGCCGGTGACAGCCAGTACTTATAGGAATGAAATTGTGGCGAATATTGTAAAAGCCAAATTCTAAAATCGTTTCAAATATGGCAGAACAATTCGAAAGAAAAGGAGACTAACTTATTTTGAAGTAAATTTGATAAGTTTTGAAAGTTGGGTTATGGTCAAATATAATATTATTATATTGATTACACTGTATGGTTTTAACCAGACTCTTATCCAGAGTGTACGGGGACAATGCCTCCTGGCGGCGCTCTTTGCCCCCTGAAAAAATTTTCAATTCTTTTTTTTGAATTTTAAAAGAAGGAAAGAAGCTCAGCATGGATGTTTTTAATTTTTACAATTAATAATAAAAATCGAAAATTATAATTGTATTAATAGGCAAAGTTGGAATTTCTAATGAATTTTATTTTATGCAGATAAGAGTTTTCATTGCTATTTTTCTCGTCCCCCCCCCCAAAAAAAAATATATTTTTTTTAATACAGCTAATGTAATCCGCAAAAGAAACTTTACCCTCCCTGGTTTGCCGTTTTCTCCCTTGGGATTTAACTTTCGAAATTTCCTTGAAAATAGAATTTGGATTTATTTATCTTTTTCGTGGGTCCACTGTTCGGCTCAAAAATTTTCATTTTAAATTTTGTATTCCACTGAAATTCAGTTTAACTCATAAATGAAACTTCGTTACGAATTTTTCCTCAAATGCGTGGAAACTGATTGAAAAACTTATCTGACTTTCACCAAACTTCATACTGGGAATAGTAAACACGAAACAATGACAGATAGGTTTTTCTCTGCTGAACATATTGACGGAAAAAACGATGCTAATTAGGTAGTGGCGAAGACATCCCAATGAAAGTGAATTTTTAAGAGGTAAACCTTATTCAAAATTACATTCGAGGCCTACTTATGTCGACGATAGGAGGTACCATACGCCTCATACCTTCACTGTGCTAAGTTCAAACAGCACTTATCCCACAATCCAATCACAAAGTTTAAAGTAAATTTTTCATCGAATATTAACTTTAAAAAGTTTCCGAGAGTGAACGTACGAAAAACTTTACCAACGTAACGTGTGGAGAAGGTCTAAAATATAAAACCAAGTCGAATAAAAAACAATAAATGAATAAATAAGCCTTTATAATAAATAAACCAGAAAAGTTGATAAATTTTCGAAATTTTTTTTTTTGTGGAATAATTTACTCGCAAAAACATTATTGTTGGTCCAACATATAAGGAGTTTCATAAAAAAAAAATTATTTTCTATTTTTTTACTCTGAAAAATTGTTCTTCTTTCTGTATTGTGCCCAGCTTACCTTGTGCGACGTGCTAGTGCTGAAAATGTTGACGAAATGTTGTTAATTTTTTCTTTTTCTCTTACCTACTTTCTCTCTCTGCCCATCTCTCTCTCTCACTCTTTCGCTTCCTCCATCCTCTCTTTTCATTCAAGTCAAGTTCATACGAAGAGTAGAACGTCGTTGATTATGTTCAAGTATAAAAACGTACACAAACTGCACTGATTGCTAGATAGTTGCGTTTGAAACGGCGACAATTGTTTTGTAAAAAGTGAAGAAGTCAACGAAACAACAGCTGAAAAGACAAAAGCGGTAGGTATTTCAGTTCCACCCTCGTTAGTTGCCTACCGAAGGGGTGCGACTACATTCAACAGAGAGAGAATAAGAAAGTGAAAGACAGAGACAGAGACCCAGTACGTGTCATTATTCAAATAGAAGGCGTAATGAATGCAGACAAGGAGGACGAAGGAGTGGTCGAGTAAAGGACAAACTAGCTTAGTTTGTTCACTGACCCATTCCTGATAATGCGTTCATGAAACGACGTCGAAAATTTTCTTTCTGATAAAATTGTGGTTGAATTTTTCACCGCGACGAACAATGAACAGTTATTTTATATTTTTTATTATTGTTTCATTTCTCACTTCATACTTGTCGCTTCTTTCTCTGTTTTAGAATATGCTGTCGCTCTTAAGCCCAAACCAGAATAGGTGAATCGTGATGCTTTTGGTGTCAGACATCCACCCGATAGGCAGGTACCTACCAATTAATACTAATGAGAAATTGAATAAAGTACCTAGGTTCCATACTCGTCACTTTTATGGTTGCTTTGACAAATTCTTTGGCAGACGTTTGGACAGGGAATAAATCTAAGGATGAAAGAAGAAAGTTACGAGGCACAGTTTTTATATTACTACAACGTTGCCTCTGATCTAATCCTTCATTAATAATTCATTAAATTAATTTAGCTCTGATATTCGGGGGCCAGCTTGAATATAGTCAACAAGCTGAATCAACATAATCAGGGTAAGCTACGAAGCAATAATTAACTCCCTCTGTATTGGTACGAGAGGAATGAAAATCTATCTGTACATAAAATCATCAAAGGAGAGAAAAAAAAAAACGAAAAACAGTGGGGAAAAACTCGAGTGTACATAAAGCAGGTGTCCCAAACCTGCATTTCTCTACTACAACTATTAAGTGTCTAAATTACTTGGAAATGTTTTTGATGTTACATAATTTATCAATCTTTAATTAATCAACCACGAATATAATATGCAATAAGTATAAATTTTCGATATCAGTAATACGAGATAATGAAAAAATGTATTTATCAAAGGTTACAAATTATGTAAGTATTCGTATGAATGACAACAACCATTTGAAGAAAACACAAATAGAATACGTTATTTACGGCGAACAAGTTATGCAATTAGCAACGCACGCACCATAAATTTTTTTTACTAACAACAAATGAAATATATTTAGCTCATGGCCGTAGATAAGATTCTTTTCCATCGAGCGGAAAAAGCAAGCTAAATTTTTTTTTAAATTTTCTCCTTTATAGAATAATATATACGTACTTAACTGAGTAATTTTTCGAAGTCTCTTATGCTTTCTCTAGGCTGGATTAATTGGGAAAAAAAACCGCATCATTATATACCTACATGTAGACTGTAGTCGAACACTGATTTTAACAATTATTTGTGGAGCTGGAAAAAACAAATGGAACTGAGCTAAGATGAATGAAGAGTGACAGACTGGTGAAGAAAGTAATACAAAGGATTTAACAGATATATAGATAAGGCTATCAAACTAAGAAGAAAATTGAAATTTTAAATATTCACTGACTGTTGGGTTGCAATCACAGATTTTCATATGGGCTCAAACCCACCAACAGGATCTTCAATCAATTAGCTGAAAACACAATGATCGAACGACAGACTACGATGCAACCAGTCGATTAGCATAATGATCAAGGCCGCTTTAAAGAGGGAGATTTAGGAGTCTCACCTTAATTCCCGCCATAGTGAAACGACTATTTTCAAATATTTAAAATAATAAAATAGAAATGAAAAACAGCTTTCTGAATTTTTTGTTGAGTTTAGCTAACTAAGGCTGGTATTCATAGTCGACAACTAACCACGCCTAAATTAATAGTTTAGCTGAGTAACATAGCGTTACAGTCCCCTCCCAAAAAAAGTCAATTTAAAAGAAAATAACCAGTACCTATTGATTGTTTATTCGAGCGACGTGAGTGAAACTGTAAAATCAGATCCCCTCCATTAAAAACTCGTGAATTTTAAAAGATGCGATTCTCTCCCCTTCCGAGAGAAAATCATGAAATCCGACATTTCTTAGAAGCAAATTCAATTTGAAATCTACAATATCCTGAAAGGAATATTGGTTCGGAACTGGATTAAGCAGCAAAAGTATCAAGAGTGTATGTGTCAGGTGTAAGTGTCATGCTGTTCACGTCCAACCTCCTACAAAATCTAACGATCCATATCGTTCGACTCCTACTGATTCTGTCTAAGGTGGAGTATATGGGGATCTGGCATGCTGTGTGATATCTACTACTTATAGGCTTGGTAGATTTCGCCACAATTCTGGTTAGAAAAACAAACATGTTGTTGGTTCGAATCCCTAATGGGCAGCCCTACAAAGTTAGGCTGGTAATTGTAAACTATGTCTGACATGTTAAGAAACTGCAGCACTAAAAGTGAAAGTGGGGTTTTAGTGCGGGTTTCGTTCTTTTAATTTTCGATTCTCGGTTTTAGTTAAAGTGCGGTTTCCAGTTGTTGTGAACTATGAAGCCCACCCTCAACTAATTCTTCCAATTTATTTTCATCGAAATTGGATAGAATCGAATTTATATATTATTTAACATAATTGCGAGAGATTCGTTTGTTATGAAAAGCTGAAATTTCTATGAAATACCGTGATATGTAACTTGAAGATTCTGTGAAAATTTGTTTGAAATTTTACATTTGGTTATGAAATAAAATTATTGCTGAGATTTTGAAATTCCACGACTGCATCAAATCTATATAATATTAATCACATTCAGTGATATTTGGACAACCAAACGTACCATTTTCACAAAATATTAAACCAACATACTAAAATATCTCTTGAAAATTTCAGCTCAATTCTACTTTTATTCTCGAGATATCACTGAAATTCGGTTTGGTAATGGGTTATGATGTTGAATATCTAATCAATAATAAAATATAATTTTAACGATATGTTTTATGTTTAAAATACCAACAGTTTCATTAGCAAACTAAACCACCAAAACTGACTATAAGTCATTACCATCCTTATGTTTATCATTGTATTTTGCTGAATAACTTTAACTTTTTTGCAGAACCTACTCACCAAGCACGGTCAGGATAATCCACACCTTTTACAAAAAGAAAAGTCATTTTTTGGTTCAAATCTTTTTTTTCAGGTATGTTGAACAGCCACGATGAAAGTTTTAGTGCCGAACTTTTTGCTATGTTGAACACAGCTATAGTCGACGCTAACCTATGGGTCAGTTTCAAACTTGCAGCTCTCAGCTATATTTATTAGTAAAGCAAGTTTTTTTCATAGCTGTACTATAGTTTGTCACATTAAAGCTATGTTACTCAGCTAAACTATTAATTTAGGCATGGTTAGTTGTCGACTATGAATACCAGCCTTAGTTAGCTAAACTCAACCAAAAATTCAAAAAACTGTTTTTCATTTCTATTTTATTCTTTCAAATATTTGGAAATAGTCGTTTCACTATGGCGGGAATTAAGGTGAGGCGATGTTTTCTTTTGCTGTTTTTTTTTCTTCTAAATTAAAAAAATTAAATTGTCATTGTTCTTTTTCATTATCAGTTGGTGGTTAGTTATGCGAAGTTAGGTTTTTTTTCTCTCAAATAAAAAATGCGAAAATATGTCTTTAACTATGCTTATATCGTACGGTGAAAGGTATGGTGAGATGGTTGTAATTTTTTTTTTTTTATAAAAAAAAATGGAAAATTACGTTTTTTCATTCATTATTTTTATCAAAATTCAAAATGGTTATTAGTATTCGGGAAAAATACATTTCGGTGAAAAGTCTTTTGTTAAAACAGTTTCAGTAAATCAGAGTTCGGTTAAATAGTAAGTCGGTAATTTTACATTCGGTGTTTTGGATTTGATAAAATGACAACGAATCGCCGAATGGCCTCTCAGCATTAGGTGTGAAAGATTAAAGTATAAGATAAAATCCAAAAGTAAGCTGTTCTGAGTTAAAGTATAATTTCCAGGGATACTAAATATGGAATCTTGCGAGCTGAGTAAGACAAGAAATTTTAGCCCAAAGTGTGTTTATGAAGGCAGCTATATAAATCGATATACCGGAGAAAACCTAAATGGGAGGCTGCCCAAAAGCACAATTGTAATTTGGCAGTTTTATATAAAATTGATTTTTTTTATTTCCTCCCCTTCCTATTTCTACAAGTGGACATAAAAGGGTCAGCCATTAGGTAAAGAAATGTCGAAACAAAGCGGAAGGAATAAAAATAACCACTGTCTAAAACTATCGACGCAAAAAAGGTAGAAAACAGACCCACAGAGAAAAGAAAAAAACACAATTTTATTCCAAAGAAATTTCCCGCGGGATATCCGCAGTAATTTGCGTTTAGCTTTGTTTTTTTAAAAACATTCTTCTATTGTTGCTTCTTTTAGCAGGTTTCTACTAAAACCTGCTTTTCAAATAGTACGTTTCTTCTGTTTGTTATTTTTTCATTTCTTTCTTTTTCGCAATTCTTCATCATGGCTTATTGTTGTCCGGTATTTGCTTTGGAATTTAATGGCATTTCAAATGTATCGACAACGTTTTTGAAGGTTGTGGGAGTGCTGTTTTTCGAAAAAGGCGAATTTTATTTTTCTACAAATAGGCACAAAAGAAAAAATATTGTTTGTGTGAGCTCTAAATTGATTATGACAAAAGTTGCATACTTGATAATCGGTAGGTTGACTCGCACGTAAACAATATTTAATGACTGATAGGCAAAATGAGAAACACTGGGGATTCGAGACAGGTGAAATGAGAAAATTTCCTTCTCAATTGAATTTTTTTTTTTTTTTTTGCAGCCTTAGTGCAGAGTAAAAACAGGCCCTTAGGTAAGTGAACACTTCGTGTCGATTATAAATACCAACTTGAGTAAATCCACCTCTCAAGTTTCTCACCACTTCCACGTGGAGGACACCATGACAAACACATTTAAAAATGTTATCAAAATTCAATATTAACATTCTCTTTTTATTCCTGTTTCTTATGTAAGTGAGTGAACCAGTGTATGTCAGCACAGTACTGCTGGAGGAGATCTTACGAGGGGATCTTGGCCAAGGCATGCCATTAAGTATGTCGTCGATGGCAGGGTGTCCTCCAAGGGGTGGGATAAGTTTTACCCGCTTCAACTCCATACCATAATCGCTCCCTAAGTTGCATACCATGGACCAGCTCCCACATATGCCCAAAAAATCTCACCACCTATGTAATAATAATTTCATCATTATTCAGTAACCTTTTACAATACCTACTCGGGTCTGAAACTGATGGGAAATGAAAATCAAAAAATAATATAGGTAGGTTGTGGCGGTTATATATTGTAACAGAATATTTAAAATACACAAGTTGATAAAAGCGTGCATTAAACAGTAAGTTTATAAAATATAGAAGAAGATATAAGTAATAAGCAGTAAAAAAACATTAAGAGATTTAAGAATCAAGACAGATTAAAAGTGAATGTATGTAGAAGTACAAAACATGAGATTATATAATATCTATTTGGATTATTAGTCTAAAGAGGAAGTTTGAGCAAATTTACTGAGTGTTGGAGAAGGGTTTCGATCATATTGGTTAATAGAAATATATGTTCACGAAGTATGACCAATGGTCTTGTAAGAATATGACATAAAGTGGGTTTTCACAAATAATTTAGTGGGAATTAGGATATATTGCAAAAATCGTATAAACAAGAAAAATGAGTTCATAGGAATTGTGTAAACAAAGTAACTGTTTATGTAGGAAAATGATGTCATCAGGCATATCTTGACTTGTTTAAATGACGTGAGTATTTATGAGTGGAATGATAAGAGAAAATAGATTGAGATTAATGATGATAATAAAAATACAAATTTAGGAAAGTATTAGGAATAATACCAAAATATCAAAATATCGTTACATAGGAGTACTTTTATTTTTTTAAGGCATCCAATCAATTAAAAAAAAGTTCAGAGTTCAAAAAATTTATCGGTTTGCTGGATTTGAACCACAGACGGTTAAAACTAAATAAAAATAAATAAAATAAATAAAAATAAATAAAAATAAAAATTCGCCAAGTCGGATAGCAACGGGGTACCCATCATCTTGAAAAGTCTAATGATTGAAAGTCGTTATTAATGTAATTTTATTGCCGATGAACCAATCATAAAGGGACATTCATTCGCATCTGCAAGGCAATGAACGTTCTCCTTTTATTCATCTGTTTCGAGTGTTGCGATCAAATAACATCAGACAACTGCACTTTGAATAAGTTACGTGTCTCGTAAAACATAGTTCTTTCAATTAACTTGTTTAGTTCGTCAAACCTACGAATTTAAAAAAATAAAGAAATAAAAAAAAAAAAAAAAAAAATAAAGAAACACAAAAAACATATGTCGATACCTAAGTAATGTCGTCTCTCTCACTCAGCATGAGTTATAGTACTCCAAAGCGACCAAATAACTTTACGAAAGACACAGAAAAATATTAATTTTTTGTACCCCTTTTTGAAGGACTGTAATTTTTCAGGATCCCGTATTAGAAGAAAAAAAAAAGTTGTCCATATCCGGTCATTACACACCGCAGCATGCACGATAAATTTGATGACCATAACTTTTTACAACTTTCCAACTTTTATAGCGTAATTTTATTTCGAGGAAACGAAACAATATTTCCTTTATTTCATTTTTTTTTTTTTTCGACCAATGAAAAAAGTAGCAAAGTTTTACACTTTCGGTCCTTCCGTCCACCTATATTCTACCTACACACAAGATTAGTAGGCGATAAAATGAGAAACAAATGTAAATACCCACCTATATAGGCTGCCTATGTCGCTGGCCTACGTACGCTTCCACGTCATTTTTGTGCACAACTTGCGCTTTTGTCATCAAATCCTCTCATTTTCTTTCACCTTATTTTCGTTTTCTTTTTTCAAACCTCCAAGGCAGTCGATGGATCGTAAAATTCTATCGCTACATATACACATACCTATACTATAGGTATATAGGTGGGCAGTATAAATGTAGAACCGATATCCTAGCCGCAGGTATTCTCTCTTTTATGCGTCGTAAAATAAAAATGCGAATTTCGTATTAACCTTTACGTTATATTACTATTTTGCCACGTATAATCTCTTGTTAACCGATTGCAAATAACGGTAAACCTTTATTAGGTACCTAGGTATTTTCTTCTTTTCTTTTCTTTTCTTTTCTTTTGTGGAATAATTAGGTGGCCAAATGGTGTTTATACTGCGAGCAAAAATAATTTAAAACGTACTTTCTGAACAACGCGAATCAGATAAAATCAAATTCCATTCTACTCTTTGTTAGTTCGTAAAAAAATTCGTAATTCACATTCACATTCTGCACAAACAACAAAGGAGAGGCGAAAGTAAGGAGTAGGTTAGAGGCTGTTGCTGCTGCTCACGGACGTATACAGCTTATAAACACGCCAACGTCCTTATTATAATATCGATTTTGTCACGATAACCATCGAAACAACTGTTCATTCATTAGTACCTACATTTTTTATTCCGCGCTTGCTGCTGCAGGGCGAGAAAATAAAAAGAGCAGAATAAAACTGCTGCGGGTACCTACAAGAAAAAGTAAACAACAAATGAGAAACGAAACCACCGAAAATACGAAACATAAGGTCATTAAACTCGTTGACTAAGATAAAAATCGACATAATAGGTAGGCTATCATCAAATTAAGCGAATTTCTAGCCGGTTACCGCCAACTGAGGATTCGGATCTTCAGCCAGGCGGTTGAAATTCTCCGATTTGAATCCTACTCCTGTTGCATTTTCCAACCCAAGCATTGTTCGCTGACACCTACTAATTACGATAATATACCGAATAGGTAGAGCTTCGGCCTTCAGCTGCGTTTACACCGAACGAACATTCGCTGTTCTGTGGGGCGCGGCCGTCCCCAAAAATAAAATAAATTAAAAATTTTCGAAATAATAAAATCAAATAAATTTCCATTTTAATCATAAACGCCGGGAGCGTTCTCGGCTAGGCTAACCACTTAGCCTAAATACGTATCTCGAATGTAATTTCTCCCATAAATTCTCTTTCTTCCGGTTGATTTCATTTTTATTTTATTTTCTATTTCCTACACCACCAGCACGTGTCACTCTCCCTGTTGGTAGTCGTAGTCGTAGTATTAATATTATATTAGATGTAGTTTAACAACCCCGATTGTTGGCTTCCCGCACTTTCTTTTTCGTGAAACAGCAACTTAAAACACATTTCTCTGTACCTTTTCTGCTGCTTCATTTTCATCCATTGCTCAGTCACCAACCAGTGATGGTCAGTTTATTTCCATCTGCTGTTCTAAATAATTTTTATTATATAATGTATTTTTTTAATATGGTCTAATTCTTACCCGCGGGCAATGGGCCCGCTGGAAGTAATAAAATGATGTTTACTCAGGCAGGATGCTTTCTGGAGACGCCTTCTCAGACATCAGCTATATGGTAAATATTATTCTTCATATTTTTGCTGGGTGGTGTTAATCAATATAAACGATCACCTGGCTAGTTGAGCAGGTTTTGGATTTAAACTCGCATCTTCACTAAATTTTGTTAGCGGAGATATTCTCAGTTTATTAGCCTAATTGAGTGCTGTTTTATGGGGAATTTATATTGGTTTGTATTGGGTTGGATTCTGCCACCCAGGGTCGCATACCACAGTTTGTTCGATCTTTTCCTATATTCACAAGGATACAGGATGTTCGTTCTTATTTGCTCAGGTAGCGAATATCGTTCATTCTTATTGATTTGCTCTCTGGCCATTTACATCAAACGAGCTAAACATTTACACAATTTTCATTTCTTGCACAGTTGGGGATACATTGGGAATGATTTTTGTATTTCATTTTCTTTTTTTTAAATGACACTATCTATCCCCACTTGAGAGTATTTCGTAATCATGATTTTTTTCGTGAAATTTGTTTTCACTTTTTGTTAAACCAATATCCTATGTGATGGGGGCTGGAACAAGGATTACCTAGTTTTTCTATTTGTAGTAAGGTACATAGTAGCTTATTTAACAAACATTAGATTTGGCATATTTGATTTAGAATATTATATATTATACCATAGATACCCATGGAATTTTTTTGTAACGTTTCTGACATTTTTACCACTTTTTGTTGCAAACTTTTTTTTTCAATTTTTCGTTGGATATGACGTAATCGTTTTACTACGTACCTACCTCAGTTTAAACATTTCCAATGTTAAAAACCTTCGTTATTCACTTCTGTGGTGTAATCCAACCTTTGCGTTGATTATACCATAATATATTTTTATTAATCTAATTAATAGATTGTTTGTTTTTGATGTTATAATTATTGGAATTATTATTGGAATTTCTATGTTGAAGACAGTAAAGATAAATAAAACTGATACGTAGTTACGGTACTTTTTTTCGCATCGAGTTCACCACTTACCAGCGTTAGACAAGGCAAGATATTAAGCTCCACACATTCATATTACATATGATAGTAAAAATTGTAGCAAACGAAGCTACCGGAGAAAAGATATTAATGAGAATTTAATAATTTTGGAGGGCAAAAAATAGCTTAAAACTGTAGTTTTTATTCGCTTTTATTGCAGTTACCAACGCAATGAAACATGACGCAGTTTGGTATCAGACCCCTAGGATAACTTTTATCCAATATTTTGTTATCAGCTATGATTCGATGCAATTCTGTAAATATTACGGCAGTTAAAGTGTATTACATTTTTATATTTATAGAATTACGCGGCGAAATCCGCTCTAAACAAACAAAACTATCATTACAGTTATCAAATGTTTTTTTTTTTCAATCTTCGTTACTGTTTTAAAAAAAAAAAAAAAAAGTGAGACATTGTACCTATTTTCTTTTTCAACGTTATTTACTTCTTCAAATTATAAAAACACATTTTAAAAAAAAAAAATCGTTTTTAATCTAATTTATTTAAAAATAAAATTAAAAAAGACTATCTTAATAGACAGTTCGAAAAATTTGTTTCTGAAGAGAAGGAAATACTTTCCACATCGTATTATTGTGGCACAAAAATAATTCTTTACGGACTAATATTTACCTTCAGAAAAAATTTCAATCTGTGAAACTTGTAACACCCAAAACTGAAAAACTGAAAAACTGAAAAAATGTGCTTAAATTGGTTGAAAATGAAAAACTTGTCATAAACAATTGAACCCGGACACCCTAATGAATTTCGTTAATAGGTATTTCAATAAATTTCTGAGTCAACGGTGAGACTGCCTTCAGGATATTTTCCATGAAATAAAAAAACCTAACACCAAGTTCCTCGGTAGTAAAACATAGTCAATATAGAATTGTAGAATTAGGTTGATTTTTTTTTTTGTTTCTTATAACATCATTTTTTTTTTAAATTTTTTGTGACATTTTCCCGAGAAAAATCATTCCATAAAATAGCTGCAAGACTGCCGATCAATGGACAAAATTGAAGACAAATTGAACCAGTTGCCTATCCTTCTGTTTCAAGGAAAAATCACAAAATTCGTGATTTTGCATCATAACGCATATGCAACTGATTTAACACGCTGCGAATTTCGTAATTCCGCCTTGCAACTGAAGGGTACATGCAACCTGTTTGCCACGTGGATATTCTGTCGATATAATATCGATGGTACCTACTTATTGTAATGAAATGAGAGTCTCATCGTTAACCAATACGAAAAATAGGAACAACATAACCAAATACCGAAGAATCCAAAATTAATGATTATTGGCACATTTGTAAATCCAATTGTCTGGCAATAAATATTAGTATATTACCCACCAAGGTCAAAGAGTAAACGTTTACATGTGAGGGGAAGTCTGCAAAACGATTGCACCGTTTGAGAAATTCCCGAGTCATGTAAACTCATTTTTGAACCTGGTTAAGGAAAATATTTTACATAATATTAAAAATCAGGAAATAGCAGAGCGTTAAAATTCTATCGTAGTAATGAGTCTTGCATGAAAATTATTAAAAATAAAAAAATAAAAAAATATCAACTTCCTTATTTTCGCTGATTTAATGTTTCATTTAAAAATCGTAACCTCTACCTCGATCCCTCGATGTAAACTGAACGTACCTCAATGTACACTAAAGGTGCCTCCATGTAGAAATATGCTTCAACTTTTTACTTGCACTGTGTGTTTACTTTACATCGAGGTTAGATTCATCGATAATGGAGCTCCTTTTCACGTGAAAAATATCAGAGTAAACATCGCCTTTATGATCCATGTATTATATCGTACATAAAACCTGACAAATTAAGGTAAGGTAGGTACCTATTTCACTTAAAAAAATACCTGCTGAATACAAGTTGAAGTTTGTTCCAAAATCAATTGTTGCTTATAGCAGTGACAAACTTAGATACTCGTAAAAAATTGTAAATACTTTGTGTGCCATTATGAGAATGTCGGTGACGTCGTGACAATACTACGGCGCAGTGCTGCCCCCTACATGCAACTGCCTTCGAAAAATGGCCAGTGTCTTATTGTACCAACTACCGCACATTTGCCTCATGCGTTTGTGCTCGCACAAAACTGCTTATTAATGCAGAGGATGTTCGTCGAAAAATGTACTAAATGTTCGGATGGCGCTAAATTGAGTGAATAACAGCGTATAATTGCATCGTACCTGTCCGCCATTTTCGAAGAATGTTGACAAGAAAACATGTCGCCCGTAAATTTACATCAAACTGTCGTCGTATGGTGCTACAAATTGCTTCGCACGTCTGTAGTTTTCCACATTTTCAAATTCGAAAATTACGCAATTCGTGGCATCGAAAGCACTTCTCGCGTCGATATAATTATATTACGAATTATATTCGTGCAGACATTGCGAGAGAAGCACGATTCGTATGTATATAATATATATATATATATATATATATGTATATGTATATATACACATTTATATTCTTGACACTTAAACAATGCCACAGTTTCGACGATTCCATCAATAACTACTCGTCGATTGATTAAAAACTTCGACTGGAGGATAGCGAGTAGAGAGATAAAAAAAAAATAAATAAACAAACAAAAAACGAAAGGGAAAAAACGCGGGAGCAGGAGAGTGTAAAAAATTGGTAAAGTTACAAAATATTATACGTTGTCACTTTTCCAAGTGTCGAATTATTATCCTTCGGAGAATACACGCGTTTTTATATCGACGCTGTCCTTTTCCCTCGTGTCCGATAATATTCGGCTATTAAAACGAATCACGATGCCAATTACGCGAAATCGAACTTATTCAAAGGGGGTGGGAGGAGGAAATAATGAATTTACGTGTAGGCTGTAAGTTATAATATTATGACTGCGTCGTTAGGACGAATGGCTGTCACTTTGAAATATTATTATACCTACGGTGCGAAATGGGAAGCGGCAATGCAAGGAGCGACTGCAGACGTTGTTTTATACATTTTGCGTCGGCTGTTCGCATTATGGATGGGGGCGATGAATTTCAAATTGAATGATAATTAATTTGTTTTTCATGTTTTGTGACCGATGTTGAGGCCGCACAAATCGGTCCAAATGATGCAAATGAAATGTAAAGGCAATGGCTGATTTCCAATCCGAATGCTGGCCCACGCGCGTAGAAACCAAATGTGAAAATACTATTTTTTGCTAGTCTGCAGTCGAAGTCAGGTATGGCCACTTTCTCCCATCTTTGGCCACATCTGCATAAAAACATGTCGACTAAAGTCGTATTTATCCTGCAACAAACCCATAAAAAAATATATTTTGTGTGATTTTTGTCGGTTTATGTTTTTGTTTACGAAATGTGTCAGAACTGGGCTCAATTGAAACGCGTTTTAAGGCTGACAGTTAAATTATTTTGATAACGTAAGACATTATATCGATAGTTTATACTTTTCTAGGCTGGAATATTATTAAAATGATGAAAAAATTAAAAAATTTCGCTAATTAATGTGAGTGGCCCAGTTTGAAAAGATAAATATCGAGAATTTCCATCTTTGGCCACATTAATAGTGGGGTTACTATCTACGGTCGCAGCATTTTTTTAAAGGTTTTTTGAAAATGTACGTAATTCAATTGGTATTATACGCTTTTCTATGCTAGAAAATGTTTAATGCGACAAATGAACGTGAAAATTTCAAAAATTAATTAGGGTGGCCGAAGATGGAAAGCTAAATATCAACAATTTTCAGTTTTGGCCACTAGTGACCAAAGGTGTTGATAGTGGAGTTATCATCTATGGCCATAGCATTTTATGAAGGTGTTTTCTGAATCTAGAATTAATTTTGAGAAATTTTGTGAACCTCGATTGTTGGTGCTTCTTGTTTGGTCGAGTGTAAGGCTACTTATGTATCTTAATTAGGTTTATGCCTCTATTTTTACTTCCAAAATATTTAGTTTTCTGAGAAAGCGAAAGATGGAATTTGGAATGGCCAAAGAAGGGCATTTTAAGTATTTTCATCGGTATAGATTTTTATAAAATTGTATAAAAATCGATTGTGAAAAATAATGTTATTTTCAACATTTAGGATACCTACACTATGAAAAAAAATTGGATTACCATTCGAATCGTTCGTTTTCAATTTTTAAATGAATTTCAAAGTTGAAAAATCTCCTAAGGTGGCCAAGGATGGAGGATTTACTCTACAAAGTGACTATGGAGAAGAATTCAAAAGGTAAGATGAGATCGTAGAGAGAGGAAGTAGTCTACGTTAACAAAATAGGACATATCAACGTACTTGTCATGACTCCAGTTTTTTAATTTTGTGGTTTAATAAAATGGGCTCAATATATTTCATATTCTGCAGCCAGAGTTAGGATCACTCTAAATATTAATATTAGCGCATACCTTGAGAAGTACTTTCCTATTAATAAATAAATAAAAAATTCATATTAATAACTGTTGAGATCCGATAAATAAAATACTCTACTCCTTATCCCATATCACGTTTTTTCCTACAGTTAATCAAAATGTACAATAATACATAAAACAAATACCGTTTATTTGGTTAGGTATTGGATCTCAACAAATTGTAATGCCAACAACAGATTTCCCCGTTGGATTTGAGATAATAAGATCAGACCACATCTAACTAATATGTGAGTGGGGAGGTCAGTTCGTTTTTAACCGGATTAAGATGGTAGACGTTTTTCTGTTCATGTTTTACAATAAAATAAGACCATCATTTTAATAAAAATTCTTATAATTTGGGATTGTTGTTTCTGTAATGGTTCGTTCTTTCAAATAAAATGTTCTACGAAGGTTCTGATAAAAATAGAAGAAATAACTGAACAATTAGAAATTCTCTATCACCTCATGGTAAGACTCTCTACTACATGGCGACGGACAATCAACACCATTTTTAGTAACATCTAAATTAGTTAATATCATTTCTATCAAGTCTTTCGATAAACTATATTGTTAAGAGATCATTTACCGGATTGCAGGGGTTTTAATAATAACTTAGGAGGAATTGTGTAGGGTTTATATAACGTGACCTCGTGTTCACTGTGGTGGGTGGGAGGCTAGGTTTTCATGTCTTTCTCTTCCTAAATTTGAGGTACCATGATTCTAAAAATTTGTGATTTTGGGCTATCTGATCTTCCTTATAGGCAATCTTAAATATTTTATCTAAACTAATATGATGACCAGCTTTGGGGCGCCACAACCTTCCTGCAGCAATATGAGATTAAAACTACTGCAAATACATAAACACAAAAGATTGGACATTCATACAGAGTCGAGGTTTCTAACTCGCTGATCTTCGAGGCGTACCTACGTTTCCCCCACCTGTCTCTACCCATTTCTACCATATTCTGTTTTAGCCAACCCTACCAAAACAGCGCATTTGTGGCCACTTTTGCCAGTAATATCATCTGGTTTTCGAAATTCATAATTATTACCTCAATCGCACGCGAGAATAAAAATAGCAGTCTTCGAAATTATTCAGCCAAATAAAATTTAAGGGGTAAAGAGGACGCGGAGAATGCGACCGAAACACCAACAACCGATTAATCAGTCGAAGGTACAGTTAAATGCGCAAAGTGGCCGACTGTCGCGTGACTGTTTGAAGTCACTCACGCGTTTATGACTTAGGAAGCAGAAGGAGAATAAAATCCTCTAATTAGCAGACAGCCAAACAATAGTGCTGAGCAGAAATCGACATTTAATCTAATTAGAATGGGAGCGAATTAATTAAAATTTCTCACCCCCCCCCTCAAAGAGGCCCAACGATGAAGAGACGAAAAATAAACGAAAATCCGAACCAAAAATGAGCAGAGTTTTAATTTTGTACTGTGAAAAATACCGCCCACCTACCTGGTCGGGTTATTAAACAATTTCACAAAAACAAAGAAGAAAATATCAAACAACATTCGCGTAATTTAATGTTCGTGGCAAACTGGTCCACAATTCTTCAATCTTCTACAGCGTCGTATTTTCTCGAAAGCCCGCCTCTATATTTTTCACTTCGCCTTACGCTACTTAATTTCGTTAAACCTAGCAAAGGTTGTTTTTGCATTTGCTCCCAGTCGACGTTCTCATTTAAATGTTGAAAGACAAAAACGAAGAAACCTAATAGGCAATGAATACACCGCTGCTTTCCTTCTTTGTAGTTCAGCTTTTTGTCTTTGCATCTCGAAGACTTGTTAATAACGAACAAAACGTTTTCGCAAGCTGTCTTTGTGGCGAATAAACTTTACCGAAAGAAGAATGGAAAAAAACAAATTGTAGAGGGTAAGAAAGGGTAAAAAACTGACAAACGAGCTCGAGTTCGTGACAAAGGCTGCGAAATTATTTTCATTATTTCGTTTCTATCTGCATTTTGGGTGTAGGTACCTGCACCGTAGGCAAGCGCAAAATGAAGGAGAATTTCATTTTAAATTATAATACGTACTCGACTGTAAGAAAGTGCTGCATAAATTCGGTATTTTCTTTTCTCTGCATTCTGAAAACAGTTTGCCCTACAAGAAAGATAATTTTACGTAATTAAATGTAAATGTTTGAACAATCGTAAGACTGAGAACACAACAACTATTCTGATTGCAGTATTTACCTACTCGTTTCTCCACAATGAAGGCTACATAATTCTTCGAAGATAATTTCATCTTATTTGTCTAGCCGAACGAAAGCTCTGGCCAAAAATACCAGAGCAGGTTTTTTTTTTTTTTTTAAATAGAAATTTAGATACTTTATACTTCAGCATTAAGAATGATGATCAGTCATCGAAACGAGAGACTTATTTGGTTCAAAAAAACGGGTATTTACCTATATGCTGCACTGAGGAGGTGATAATTGAGACTACTTGACTTATAATTTACCACCCGGTGTCCTTACGTTAACTAAATAAGCTGATGAGTGATGTGTCCAAATTTGTATTTGGATTTCAGATGAAGGTGGCGGACATTTAAAAGAATTTTGTTGAACTTATGAATTGGTGATCATATTATGTAGGTACCAGAATAACATCCATCTTTATTGAAAATTCATAGCTGAAATTGAGAAATAATAATATTCTTTTGAAAAATCGCAGTAAAATTTATCTCCAGAAAAAATATATTTTAAAGCTTCTTTCTGATAATGATTTGGAAAAATTCGGTGAACTTGTGATCATATTCGCTAAAAATAAAATCTTATGGTATGCAAAGTGGGGTGGATGACTCTTCTATCAAAAGTAAGCAATGTGAAGTACAACTTGATTCACTATTAATTCACCTTATTAATTCGTAATATTAAAATAAAAATTCGTCATGCTATTTACAAGATCCTTTGAATTCCATACGTATAGGTAAACATCAATTCCTAAATAATTCTCACTTTTCCTACACTCGATAAAAATGTTAAAATTAAATCATAAAGATTATGTATAACAGAAATAGACTAAGAAAATGGAACTCAACGATGACAACTAAAAAATCATTTAATGTAGAAAATAATAATTATGGTAGATCTGAAAGTTAATAATTTTATGGTGTGATGAGACACGCTCACACCTACCATCTCTAGCGCATTTTTAATTGACCAACTAAGTTTAATAATACATGTTTACTATAGTGAAAATACAAGTCAAATATAAAAAGCTCTATAATTATCAGTTTGTTTTTTCTTTAAACCTTTTAATCCAATACTAATATTTTGTAATATGGAAACAAAAGGAAGATCCAGCTGAGAATAAAAGAACTTCACTATCTTCTCCATCATACATATAATAAGTAGCACAGTCGATCGTCCAATGTCTCTAAACATCAAGTCTGTTAAGCTTCAACTATTGGTCTAAACATTGGTAACTATTATGTGTAATCATATGCAATATTTCAAATGTGGAGAAGATCATTTTATCTGAAATGTAGAGTTTTTACAATCCAATTACGGGGAGTTATGTGCAATAGCACGAGGCTTAAGACCTCATGGTTCCAAGTAGTATGTGGGCAATCTTGTTCCACATAATTTTCCCTTCTGATTTAAGACATTGATATTTCTTGCGATCTGCGATCTTGGGCTGTCTGTCTAGTCTTTGTATTTTTTAGTTGATAATATTTTTTAATCAACTTTTTCAAATAATCGTGTGACAGTTATTTTAAGATGTCACAGCAACAACCAAAATAGAAATACTGAAAAAGATAGTAAATCATTTTCAAGGTCAACATTGGAATCGTTCCATTCTTAAATTGATGCACATCTATTTCTATATTTCCCTAATTAGTTTGCAAAAGACCAAATTTAGCTTCTTTCCTGAAGAAAGGACTCACAAGTGTGGTTCAAAATTCAATGCCGTGTCATCGATCCCAGAACTACCCCATGGGTAATAAATTACCATCTTATATTGAAAACACTGTGTATTGTAAGAGGTAATAAAATTCGCATTGAAAAAACACATCTCACAAGAAAAAACACAGGTGTCTTAATAGAGAACATGATAAAATGCAGATATTGTCAACACAAAAGTTAAACAAGAAAGTTTAAAAATGTCATGTAACCACTGCCTCGTTTGAAGAGAGAAGAATGTGAAAGAGAAAAAATGTTTTCACAACTGCAAACTCCAGTCTTCTGGCAATTGTAAAAAGAAGAGAATAAAGAGTGAGATGGTAGGGGAAATTTAGGGGAAAAACAGGTTTTAGGAGAGCTGATTAAGGCATAGAGACACACAGCAATGCCCTAAGTGGCGCTGTTGTGAAGGAAGCCATGAGATGAGTTACCGGAGTGATGTAGGTAACATACTCCAGCACATTTATGGGGAATGACACCAATTTTTTGAGGAGAGATTTTTTAAAGTAGGTATGAAAAATAAAAATTTACCGTTAAATAGATGTTTGCATTTAATAGGCCGAATGAGTCAATTGTCATTAACTTTGGTAAACTAGTCAACAATATTCTTACTTACACCTAGGTACTGCTGGAATAACAAAAATGGGCCAATTCATTGGTTACCTACTCAAAGTATTTGGTAAATTTAAGCTTACCCATAAAATTGAGTCACGCTGCTACAATAAGCAAAGCAAAGTTAAAAGTGATAAAGCAAAAGATGTTGGCTGCATGCGTTTTATCTGTCAGGTTTTTACTGTCTATTGAATTCCACATTTTACCGTATTCATCTTGAGTCATCAATTAAGCAAATAAAAATAAAAAGTGTAAGAGTTGACATAAAATAAGCAAAGCGAGAAGCGATAAAGCAAAAGATATTGGCTGCATACGTGTTATCTGCTGGGTTTTTACTTTGCATTCAATTCCACGTTATGTGTACTCTGTCTTAAATTATCTGTTGACCAAATGAAATCCTGTCGTCTATATAGAATGTCGAATTATGTACCTGGTGACTCTGTAATAAAAACCTGACAAAATATAAATGAAATTGTCTGAAAGAGAATTTCATTTGGTTACTGTCGTCATATATTTTCGTCTTCAAAATACATTTGTTTCGGACATTATACTGTCTGAATTTGTGTCTTATAGTCTGCATGATATTATCATATTGTGTCCTCATTACGAGTTCAAAATTATTTTTATTTTGGTGTCATAAAATCTCGGACTTCTCAA
The DNA here is from genome assembly GCA_011428145.1 of Ericerus pela. Taxonomy (NCBI): domain Eukaryota; kingdom Metazoa; phylum Arthropoda; class Insecta; order Hemiptera; family Coccidae; genus Ericerus; species Ericerus pela. The sequence continues at coordinate 950,468 of WOFM01000410.1, read as the reverse complement.
GATATGTATCGAGTATCGGTGAGAATTTTGAACAAGACAGGAAAATTATTTGAAAATAAATTACACGTTGAAAAATTGGTACAGCTTACGCACTTATTAGCGCATATTTACGTACTTACCAACCTAAGATACTGTATTTGTAGGGTTGAAAAGTTTTCTGCTTCGAACTGCGTTGGTCATCAGTCACTGATAGGGTCGATAGTTTTTGAAATAATTCGGCGTACGAAGATCACGTGCTGTCGAAAGCTCGTGTAAAAATAAAATATAGGCTAAGCCTGCGTAAATGAATAGAAAAAAAAGAAAAAAGAAATCGTAGACGTAAACGAAAAGCAGAATTTAGGCGTCCGCAGAACTCATAGTTCCGGTCACTGCAGCAGTTTGACCCTTCGATTTCCGTCCACATTCCACATCGAATCGAAATCGATAAATGCGTAGGCCTGCCGTCTGAGCGTAGCTTCACTTTTAAAAATGACATTCTGCGATTGTGTTCACAAACTAGGCATAAGTACCTGTTATTATGCATTTAGGCTACTGAGTTTTAACTTCGCAAAATTTCGACTTAATTTTCAAATATTTTTTATTTTTCTCTCTCCCCATTTCGCCCACCATTTTTGTATCTATTGCGTGCATTTGGTAGTTGTCTGGCCAAACTTTTCTCTATTTTCTGACGTTAGTCCGCAGTTTACGAATTATCATAGTTTACCTTTGACTTATAAACGTTTCACTGTCACAGCCTCGCAGGTCGTTTACGTTAATTTTATTAATAACGAATATAATAATCAAGTCGATTTTTGTTTTTTGTTTTTTGATTTTTTTTTAAATTTGTGTTTGCTACCTTACCTTCGGCGAATGTGTGAGAAAAGTAGTACGGTTGCGGAGGTGGAGGTGAAGATAAGCATTTTCGTATTGATTTTCAAGGCAATGTAACTACACCGTCACGCGACGAAGCTTTAATTAAATTAGTGCGGAGCTGGGCGAAGGGTTAGGTAATGCCATTTTCTGGAAACTTTGAAACGATATTAAAGTGGTAAGTGCGTTAAATGGCGGCGAAAAAGAAAATTTTCGCAGCTTTTGCAAAGGTAAACGGAAAACGTAACGGTGCCACGTAATTAGAAATTCTTGGAAAATTGTTCGACGCAGGTGGATTTCAAGGGGGTGTGTGCCACCCACCTGGCGAGATACACGAAAGTCCTTTTTTCATAAGTACCATTCTGTAATGTGTATGTCTGGGTAGGCAGAAAAACAGCTGCGAACCGGCTAAAAATATTATTATTATTATTATTAATTATTACCTATTATTATTATTATTATTATTATTATTATTGTGGCCACCATTAGTGCCAGAATTACATGCGCCTATAACATCAGCCTGTGGCGCCATGGATACAGTTATCCAATTTTATAGCAGATGTAATATAAGTGACACCAATTCGATTCCCCAAGCTGGTAGAACTTATAATTATAATTATTATTATTATTATTATTATTATTATTATTATTATTATTATTATTATTATTATTATTGTTATTATTATTATTATTAGTATTTATTATTATTAATATTATTATTATTATTATTTTAAATCTAACGAAACAGTTTCATTGGATTTTTCATTTTATTTCACAGGCTGCGAATTCCTTTATTGGTATTGGCACTAGAATCCTGACAGCGATGAACTAGACTAGGCTATTTGTGAGGATGGACTCCTTGTTCCCCCTTTCCTTAGGGCCGTATCCTACATCGAGGAACTGGGTTGTATTAGTGACCAACCCCTAATTTAGTGCTCTGCCCATTAAAATACAACACCCATTAACTGTGTACATTCCAGACCCTAATCAGGTCAGTTTAATGTGGAAGAATATCCGTACCCTGTGGGGGAGAGGTGATATTTTTATAATTCAAGTTAGGTATTTACTAATTGCAATTTGCGTAGGTATGTACGCCTTAGGCATTCAACTTTTTTCCCACGAATTGTACATGTCATTTGGGGGCGGGGAGCTTTAGATAGTGTTGATAGACAACATTCAATCCGTCTGGGAAAATTTTTCGGTATTATTGGGAAACACGAATTTTTCGATGAAACTGTATAGCTGAAATTTGTCCCCCTTTCACCGAGTGTGGCTTCCTTAGTTTTGAAGATGATAGTTAGATGAGTACAAAGGTTAGGCAATTTTGTTTCACCAAATGATATTTTATTGAACGTGATGCTTCTGTCCGCAGATAAAACGGATGATAATTGACCACCATTTTCGACTACTATGTAGTGTGGGTACATAAATTTTCAAGATACGGAGGGGGCTTTAAGAACTTCTTTTAATTATAAAATAATAAATATGGACAGTTAATTTGTTATATCATCAAATTCAAGTCATTTTCTTGAGGGTAAACTTCAAACGCTCTTAAAGCCGAATGCAAGAACGATACTTGAGTAATTTTAATATTGTTTCTATTATCAATTATGCATGTATATCTACGCATAAAAATACCTATATAGATATAACTATGTTGAGATGATTAATTTTTAAGTAGCCTAATTGTTGATACTTTTAAGTATTGTTCTTACATAATTATACGGGACTTTCTTTCCTGTCACTTGAGGATGAAACACGTAAGTAGGCTACCTACTGCGACTGTTTTTTTTTCGGACTCGTCAAAATAGATAATTATATTATTTTTCCTTGAAAAGATCGCTATTTACGCGACACCCTGTAAATCACTGAAAAACACGCAGATTAATAATTTATTGATTATTTAAAATATCACCCTAACAGAGTCTGAAAGTGAAATTCCTTTGAATTTTTATGAAAGACAAAAGTACCTGGGTACATCGTTATTTTTGGAAGAATTGTTATGGAGGGGGTGGGGTAATGAATTGGTCGAGATCGGGGAGCTAATGGTCTCTAAAAAAAAAATTTTTCAATTACTAAAAGAGCACTAGTTGAACCGAACATAATGAGCCACCATTTTGGGTCAGGAATATCATAAAATATTTTATAGAATACAAAATGTTTCAAAGATGCAAAACTTTTGTAATTCTGATGATTCAATTAGGCGGAAAATTTATTTAAATAGTCTATAATCCTCAATAATTATTGTGTAGCGAGTCAAACATAATATTATAATACCATTAAAAACAGGAAGTCTGAAAAAATATTGAATTAAAGATAAAAACCAAAGATTACTCAGGTAGGTATGTTTAAAAAATTGAAACAATTAATTTAATTCCAATTATTAACTGAAAACTTTTTTTTAGAAAAGAACCTTTTCCAGTATTAAAAATTCGTTTGTAAAAATTAGACGACATAAGATGGTCTAAAAAATATATTTCACGATAATTCGAATGATTTTTTTATAATTATATTTTTTTATAATAGCAATAATTTTATTTCAAAAAAAAAAGAAGAACAAGAGAAAAAATAGAGGGTTAGAAAATCGACATTTACCAACGCCTCTTGTTGAAAATACATTTTTTTCATCCTTCTCAGTCGAATAATATATGCTAAGGGCAGAGCGGAAATACTTAACCACTCAAAATAAGATTGAATACGCTCAGACTACATGTGATTCACCTAATTTGCTATTGCCAACGTAAAAGTAGCACATGGTATGACAAAAAATGGATAAGATCTGTGAAAGGAGTGCGTGCGTATCACTTATGCGGTATAGAATACACATTAAAGGATCTGACACACAGTTGAGGGAGGGGCGGAAGAGAGATAAATCGTCAAAACATGTAAATGTATAACTGATAGATATGGTAAAAAGGAAAAAATGCAAGAAAGAAAAAAAAATAACCTAAGAAAGTGAAGTTTACGTAGGTACCTTTTATAGGTCTATAGGTTTTTTTCCTTTTTTAGGGGTTGATTTAAAATTCAAGTATTTTCTTGCAGCAAACGAGGAGAGCCAGTCAGTAACAAAGGATACGAAAAAATAATACTGACGAATTTTCAATTCATGCGTCTAAACGCGGGTTAGTGGCATTATGGAAAATTTATGACACTGGAATTACACGAGACCAGATGTAGGTAATGACATGTGCGAAATACTAGTCCAGCCATTGGCATCATTACGACCAGTTTTTTGCCTCGCTATTCGTTTCTGTAAAATAACGTGTATGCGATCATTCGTTGGGTAATTTTTCAAGTAGGGAAATGTATAGGGGGTTGCGAAGAAAACGTAAGTTTTGAATGAAATAATATGATTCTTGGATGTTTACAAGACTGTTTTTTGTACAGTGGCGTGGCTATCGGTTTTGAATTATCTTACGAACCTTATCGTTCAGATGAAATTTGAGGAAAAGGTTTTTAATGTGGTACCTACACATTTTTGTTATCTCTCCAGGTGGAGGGAGGGTGAAAAAAATGAAAGCTGAAGAATTGTTTGACAGAGTATCGGTGCAGTTTCGGTGTGATTTTTAGCACGTCGAGAGAGAGTAGAAAAAGAGAAAAAAACAACGAGTGTGTGTGTATGTGTGCATGTGTGTGGTTGTGCCCGTGTGCAGTGCGCACGCATACAATTACGTCACCGGCTGTAGCCCGTTTTCTTTTACGTTATGTGTATCTACCACATTAAATGTTTCAGTCAGGCAGGCACTGAAGCTTTTTTTTTTACTGTGGTACACATTTTTCTTTTCACTCAGAGGGTAAAAACTGTAAAGGTGAAGGCAGCCGGCACAATCTCGTTACAAGTTTCAGTGAAAATATGGCACAAGAATAGAAGGAAAATGAAAAGTACGAAAATTCGTTTGTGTGTGTGTGTGTGCGTGTGCGTGTGCGTGTGCGTGCGTGTGTGCGTGCGTGTGTGTATTTGATAATATTCAACACAAACAAACAAATTTTGTTGTTTCCACTGAAACAACGAATTATTACAGTGTTATCAGCTAGTAAAAATAAGAATGTCTACAAAATTAAATGATTTAGTTTGCTAGCTTATGGGCACTGTTTTTACATGTTTTTAGTCCAACTCCAACAAATTTATGTTTCGTGATGATATTCCTCCTCTCTTCTCATTGATTGTGTTTCTCCTTATGTGTATGTAACTACTATTGTTGGTAGGTGAGAGACAAAATAAATCTGATGATAATTTCCCTTATTGATGAGGGTAATTGAAGATTGGTTCCGTTGCCTGTTCGATTGGAGAAATGATTCACGAATTTTTCAGTGTTTTCTGACGTTATTTCTGTATGGTAGGTGGGTACCTGCGTAATACATGATTATAATATAAATATCAACCTATGTTGATTTTTTAGTCCACTTGTCTTTCAAATGTAATCATAATGGCAGCTATTATTTAATCGAAATTCTGGGAAGCAGGTCTCCTGTTGGCATTATTAGACGGAGGAAGGAGGAACATGGTTCAATTTTGTTATCTGGTTCATGGAAATTTATGCTCAAGCAATCGCTACTCTTTTTTTAGGGCATTCCAGCAAACAAAAGGATGGAAATTTTTATGATGAGAATGTGACTCTCGGCACTTGATGCTAAACTGATGTTTCCAAATCATAGACTGTGATGTTTTCTATTCGGTATACTTTATATTCTGGAACTGATCTGATAAGCCTGGTAGTGTTTAATTTTGTGTTCAATCAACAGGTTGTTTTATCGTGATCTATGTCCATCCCGACAGTCATGCTACAATTTTTGACTGGAGGAAGGTTGAAAATTAACAACATAAAAATATGAAACGGGCAAAAAATAGTAAAAACACCAAAAGAGGTTGTTATGTACTGGAAGTGAATCTCTTTTGGAGTGGTTACATTTCCTTCAAGTAAAACAATATTTCAAAGAAATATTATTATTACTCGAGAATTAATTTAAAATTATTACGTTTATTATCCACAGCTTTGTGGACCTTAACTTTCAGAGAGACTAAATAAAATTTAAAGACGCAATAAATTTTAACACTGTATTAAAATAATAGTTTGAACATTAAAAAGTACAATGTTAAGGAAAACTTGATCAATCACAGTACTAAGACTGAATGAATATAAAATTGCAGTAGGTACAATTATTTTATATTGGTAATAAAATGCAGAATTTTGAAACGATATGTACAAAATTTGAAACGAATATTTATTATAATTTATTGTAGCAAGTTACCAATTTTGGTGGGAATGACAGGACAGTACTTTCGGTAACCCCATTTTTTTTCCTTCTTCCTTTCTAATTTGCATGAACTTTTCTTTTTACAAAAATTAACCACATATTCATGTTTTTTTTTTTTTTTTATTTCATAACTTTATCATATTTCTTTGATTTTATTTAAAATTATATACCTAATTATTTACCAAACTCTATTATGCTAATTAATTTTTCATTTTTTCAGAAAATAATGCTTTTAAATTTCACGTTGTCTAATATTTCGTCAGCAGCTAACTCGTTTCACACAATCATAACATACCATTAACGCATATAAACTTACAGACAATTAATGTGACCATCGAAATTAATAATTTTTTTTTCTCAAAAACCTACTTTTTCTTGGGAGGCCAGCTGCCTTAGAGTTTTTTTTTTTTTTTATTCATTTCCAATGCCCTCCTCTCGTTGTTACAAAATGTGAAACCTGTGAATTCTTCAACTACACAAAGGTAATTCTAAATGCGCTGTTTTATCATAAAAATGCTTCGAACGACTGGATAATTCTGAATCTTGAAGTAGTAGCTAAAGGGAACACATCTTTTGTCATTGTACACAAAACAATGGAACCATGAAAATGATAATAATGATCCACAATATTTAACCTTTATTTTATCCCCCAACGCAGACGAATAAACTGGCCATTAAAAACTGACCATCTTAGGTAAATAGACTGAACTCGGATCCTGGGCTGACTATGTAGATTAATATTTATCACAGGTGAGGGTCTCATTAAAATTTTAAGTCGAAAAATCTCACCCGATGTACACGTTTTTGGGGCGCTTTGTGGAAGGATATCAGCGTTTCATTCGTATGTGAATGCGTCCCTCCTCACATACTAATTTCCTGAAAGTTCTTAATACAAGATTTAAAAATGAAATACAATAATTACTCTCTTAAATTAATTATTGGCTAATTGTAGGCCAGAATTTAGGGTGGATTCCAATTCGCCGCATAGACAGGATCCCCACAAAATGAATAATTCGAGTCAAGTACGGTTTATACGAGTAACAAAAATTTTAAACTTTTTCGATGTTATTGGAAATCGGCAGATAGGTACATCTAAATAGTATTTTACTCAACTGGTTATAGCAAAATGAGTGATTTTCGATGAGTTGCGTACTATAGTTGCAGCACTGCACGCCGAGTCGATTATCACGCGAGTGGTTAACCAGTTGAGTGCGATATTGTTTTCAACACATCCACCAAACGGAGGTTATAATTTATTCGATTAAATATGTCAACTCCTTTAATTAACAGAATTTTAGCAAATAAACAATTAATAATTATGGGCGAAATATTTTGTTTATGGGCATTGCCGTGTAAAACGGCCTCTTTTAATGCTGACAATGCACCACTTGTGTACGTGTAAACGGTGCCGTAAAGAAATGAAAAAAATTCCGTTAGGAAGATTCGATTTTTACACTAGTGAAGAAATGAAATATTGTTTTTCAGCCAATAAATAAACAAAAAACAACGAAGAAAAATTCGATGAAATTTTCTTTAACTGTTCCAAATCGATTTGGAAATCTCGAACTTTGCCAGTCAAAGTCGATTCAATAATAACCTCCTTTTGGCGTACAAGTTGAGAAAAATAAATTCGAAAACTTTATTTCTTTTTTTCGGGAAGAGAGGGTTGTAGGCCTCCCACAAATTTATATCTTGCCCTGGAAAATGTAACTATCCGATTTTTATGGAGTTTCAATAACCATAGATTTCCAGTGACTACTCGAATTCTCCAGCATAATGCTCACAGTCACTATTCTGAAACATCGTAGGTAGGATATTGGACCTGTTTTACCAGATCGAATAAATGAATTTAATTTTAGAATAGGCGTTGTAACAAACGGTCGAATTCCACAAATTCATTTCGTTACGACTTTTCAGTTGCTTTATAAACCAAAAGTTGGCAGGTAGCAAACTTTTTGCCAAATTTACATTTTCACGTCATATTTCGGTAACCTTTAACCCATTTATCTTTACCTTAATTATATGTTCACACACGTAGACATTTTCTACTTAGAAATTTAATGCACCGGTACCCACTACCCACCCCACCCACCCCATCCCCAAACACCAATTATATGATTTTTCGCACGCCTTCGTGCACATAATATCGCATAAACGAGCTGGCAAAAATAATTTAAACGATTATTATTTAGATTTAGTTGTTGTAAACGCTCATTTTGTTGAAGTTAAAACGCGAGTTTTGGTGCCGATAAATAAGAAAAGTTTTTACGCGAATGGGTTTTTCATTCGATGTGTAGAACCGAGACGAAAGTTTCACGCTGAACTAATTTGAAGAAATATTTTTCGTTGCGATTTTTTGGAAACTTCTCGATAAAAGCAACCAAATATAAAGAGAACATACTTTCAGTAAGTACAGTAGAAGGTACCAACCGTTTACCTACGTGCTTTGAAAGTAATTTCCAAGTCATCCGTTTAATTTCTTCCTTTTATACAACGTGTCACAATTTTAAAAAACAAAAAAATAATAAGAAAACTTTTCTAGAGACTTAAAAAAAGGAGGAGGTTCTATGTTCGCCGGGTATATACCTATATATGTTTTTTATGTTAAGTATGTACACTGATTACTCAGCAATGGCTTAACTAATTTTGATGATTCAGAATCATTTGAAATAGAATAGTCTAAAAGTAATTCCATTATATCATCGTCAAGATCGGATCCATACCGAGTCCGTAATTACGAACCTAAAATATAAAAATCAAACAATTTTTGTAAAAATTTGTATCTTGGAGTTTTTTCGTTCGCTGGGCGGTGATTATGAACTGAATTCATAATAATTAATAAGTCTTGATAGCCCATGTGTTTTAAATGGGGTATCAATCGCTATCAATCATAAATTTAGTTCGTGATCGTAGCCCTGATTAGGAAACCACAGTCAGATTTTGAAATTTAAAATTGCAGATCAATATGGTCTTTGACTGTACGTACAGTACTGAATCAGTAAAGCTCCATACGACCTATGTACTTCTAATGCCAAGACATGTCAGCTTAAAAGTAGGCAATCGAGTGTACTTTATGCGTAAATACTTTCGAAATTTTGCTCGAGTTCGACAATTCAAAATACATTTAATAAAGGTCATTCCTTACATTCACAAGGACAGTGTACATAAACGTGGTTTAAAGTACGTCAAGTGATACGCAATGGGTTGCCTACTTAGCCCCGACACGTCTAACCAGAAATCATCGTTCTTTACTGGTCCAGTACTATATGTATAGTCAAATAATATGGTGGATTTTAAATTCCGAATTAAACCAATCTGACCGAAAGTTAGTGGGTACATAGGCACAATGGCGGATTTTATATTGGTCTCTTTTATTCTTCATATTTAAAACATTTAAACTAGAAATTTAAAAATATTAAAACTTTTTTTCATAAAAGTAAAACTGACTTTAAGAAAGGTAAGACCACAATAAACCAATTAACTTAAAATGAAAAAAATAATTTTCCGTTTTTTATAGAGAATGTTATAACACCATCTTTTTTTTTTTTTTTAAATAAAACTTTTGAATTCGATATCGAATTGTAAGCAATTAAGTTGGTAGGTTGATTACAAAACGTTATATAACAGATGTTATACCCTCGAATAACGTGGAACTGTAAATGGATCGGCTAAAAGTCCTTAAATTTTAAACACTTTTCAAAAACATACCGATCAGTCTGGAAAAATGTGGCACAAGTCCTATGAAGACCATATTTGACTATCTAGGGCTTCCAGTATGGAGGCAGAAAAATTTTTAATCGCAATAAATTCCAATTCTTCGAACCGCACTCTCTGATACGAAGGTATCTTCTGAAGATAATAAGTCGGTGTTTCTCGAGTTGTCGATTTTTTTAACTTTCTCCAATAATTTGCGGATCAGTTCGCAGATGCAGTTCTCGTTAGGCTTGTTGCACTTGCTGGTTACGCTAATACGCCTCGATTTTGAAGTGAAGCCTCTAAATTTTTCTAAATGCACCCGAGCATATCGCTTCTGAATATTTTTCTCCGTAGGCAGGTAGGCACCCTTCGACATGACCCACTTCGTCCGAATAATAAGTTGCAAAGTTCAAAGCGATTTAGTATAGGCGGATAGGTCCTACATCCAAACTTTTCGACAGCATCCAAATTCTGGACCGAATAATGGACTCGACGAGGCGCATAAGAATGTTATTTGGTTCGGAACTTTTTTTCGAACATCTATAGTTGCAAACACAAATCTCTTGGTCAAGTTTTTCGCTCAATTCAGAGTTGACCGTCCCGTTCAGCCGCACTGCGTGTCACAAAGGCGGCCCAAAAAGCACACTTCGGTGGCGTACGAGAGTGCGTCCGCGAATCCACCCAATTGCACGAAAGGATTGCGGATGCGTTGCAACGCACTGCGTAACTTGACTGTGCGGCGACAGACTACGGCGGCGGCGAAACATTGCGACAGCTAACTTTTAATTGCCTTACAGTTCAAAAGGCTGCTAATCCGCTGTAGCTAGCTTCGACCTTCTTCGTCGGTTGAAAAAGTAACATTATACGTAGGTGGGTAAAGATAAGTGCGTATGTAACGAGAATATTGGTTACAAAATAATTTAAATACTCGTAAATGAAAAAGGTTGTATTAAACACAATATAAAACAGTGAAATTGTAAGTTACGTAAGAATAATAAGTTTAACATAAAAGGTAAAGATGATAATATGTAAAGAAGAGAAGAGAGATAAAATGTACATAGTTACATGAGTTTTTATAACTAGAAGTTTTGGGAGGAGAATATGGCGATTTCTTGGAGAATGGAAATGGTAGTGATATGATCGGAGAGTTATGACAATACAAGTTTAGATATTGTCCAATAGGAGTTTAAGGAAATGACATAAATGGTGATTTTAGGTATTTGCAATATCTGCAGAATGGTTTCATAGAAAAGAGTTGTTATGAAAAGTGTATTTATGTTTGTTTATAAACATTGAAAGTAGAATAAATGAGTCAGTAAAGGCAAGTGAAGACTTGTTTACATGACGTCAATATAATGAGAATTGTTTTAGGTGATTGATATATATGTGAAATATATATATAAGAGAGAAATATTATGAATGATACGAAATTATCATTACAGCGTACATATTATACGTACTGCACACTAAACTTGCCCAACTACGGGTAGCCACATGCGTTTACGCAGCAACCCTTTGCGATCACAGACTACCAATAAACTTAGGCACACTTTGGAGCACTTACCTTGGTATCGTTCCACCACATATGCAGTCGATAGTTGCGCAGCACCTGCGGACTGTCGTTGATGTGTTCGACGGCCAGTTTGACAGCCGGCATCACGCCTCGACCTATGCCAGATTCTGGCAGCTCGATCGGCGTATAAGGAAAGAAACCGGCGATGTACACATCGTGTCGTTTGGTAACTGAGGAAGGCTTTTGGCAGCTGACAAACGCATTCCATATGGTCACCGTCAGCAGCAAGTGACCACATAGTGGCATTGCTTCGTACACCCGCGCACCACCCACTCGGCCACCTGAAAACAACGAACAACAATTGCATCCGCAATTCAATTATTTTGCAGTTTTATGCGAAACAACTTCGTGGAGAGCAGCTCAGCAGCGATTCTAATAGTGTTTTTTTTTTTTTTTTTTTTTATTCCTGCACAATTATATTGTCGCGATAAAATACGTATCATAACTTATTTATGTCACGTGTATATATATTAAGACGTACAACCAAATATTCAGCTATTCTCAAATATACGCTTTCAGACATTCAGCATTTACCTATTTAAACACTCTCAAATAATATTCTCATCACTTCCAAGTCCTTGAAATAAACACTCGTGTCTACAAAAAGAGTTATATACACATACACGTACATATTTATTCTAAATTAGTAATTTCCTTAAAACGCACTACTTTGGACAGTAACTTTTCTCGCAAATTACGAGTAATTGCATATTCATTGTACCTATACCTCAATTTGTTGACTATTATTAATTTTTTCCTTTCCCTGCAACACAAATCATCCGCAACTCTGGACTAATATAATACCATATTTTTGTAGTTGTACTTCAATCTCAATTTGTATTCAATAGACACAATAATATATTTTACACCTTGTATATATTATTATTTCATATGGTGTACTTCAGTTTATATTAAACAAATTTACACTCTTGCGTTAAATATCTTTTATTCGTCCGATAGGTACCTACCCAAAATTATCGTTGCATTATGTAATTATGTGTACATAGATTTTTTTGTAGGTACTGTACTGAACAATCTGCATACCATATTTTGCTATTACGGCTGTATAAGGCATAGAAACTATTTTTTTGGTAATTATGACATTTGTTCTGAATATGATGGTCCTTCTCTGACTATAAAACCTAATTATAGACTATATAATGAACTGTTTACTACTTCAGTCCAGTAGCAAACTCGAAAAGAAAGCTTAATAAAAACAGTAGTCCTGACTCAAGCAGGATACGTAGGTACCTACTGTCACCTGAATCATTCAAGTTTAAACCTAAGTATCTCAGAAACTAAAAAGGCAGCAAAAATCTTTGAAAACCAGGAGGAACACTTTTGCAGTTTTAATCCACAAATCTGTTGAAATAAAAAAAAAAATAAATAAAAAAAACCATCGAAGGGAACAGGTTGCTCTCTGAACTTCTCACCGAGAGTCAGGCTAACTGGATAACATATTCACTCGAACAAAATTATTGTACCAGGGCAGACCACCACATATGATTAGCGCTGTGGTTGTCATCCTGTATGACACACATTACACATTTAGATGTGTCTTCGCGAGATTGCCAGATTTCAGTTCTCAGTTTTTCACTTTCTACACTCGTTGAAAGCGTATTTTTTATAATTCATTTTTATGTAAACTTATTTCTTCGTATTAGGTTCCTCCATAACTTTATCTACTTGAACTAAATTTGGTTAGTTAAAGCGTTGTTTGACGTTGCGTAATCTCTCCTCCCAAGTGTTTTTACAATCAGTTCATCGTTGTAACTCCATTCACTCTGGTTTTCCGTATAGTTATGCATTTTAGTTTTTATGAATAGTGAATGAAACCGTGAGCTTGTTACGACCAGTTTCCCCCACCTTAAATTTGATCTGAGTGCCCCAAATTAGGTAAACCGAGGCACATTTGACGGTCCAAGTTTTCTTACATAAAATTAATCTTCTTAGCTCTATTTGATCCGGAGATACATCTGTTTCAGTAAGCGGTGAATATGAAAATTAACTAAATCAAAGAATTTCATTTTGCATATTATTCACCATAACTTTGGTCCACGTAGATTGAATCCAGCAAATAAGAGCTGATTCAATATTAATTATCTCCTAGAGTATTATAAGAAGAAGTAAGTTTTTGCAACTCTAGGTCTTGAGATATTTCAGTTTAAGTACCTAAAATATAAACATAGTGTAGTATACTTGATATTTCTGTCTGGTCACCTAATGAAAACCTACTATGGTGGGTTTTCACCAGATTTCATACATTTTTCAAACATTGATAAATTTCTCCTCTTTTTTATTTCGATGAGAAAGAAGTCAAATTTATCAACGGCTGATTTCCCCTACATTCTGATAAGATATAGCTTGCTTTAACTTATCTGAATGTAGATGAAATTACTTTCATTTTACTGTCTTTAAAATAATATGTTCCTGCTTTTTATTACAATCAATGTCTCGTGTCTTGTTTCAACGTCATGTGGACTTGAATCCACAATATCATTTTTGTAATTTTGTGTCCAATTTACTAGCTATATTCTCATAATTATATTATGGTATGTTGTAATTTATGTATACTTTTATAATTAACAGACGCCAGTGTTTGATGGTGAACATGATTTACATCATGTCCTGCTAAAAAAGTATTGAAGGCAATTAACAGGAGGAATCATGATTCTTTCAGAATGGTAGTTTCAATGATGAGGTTAATCATCTAAATAGATACCCTGTTTCCGGTCTTAACTTTAATTTCAAAAACAAGGTAAAAACATGGAGGTTTTGGTGATACAAATCTGACCTCATGGCTGGCTATCCATCACTGCAAACTGTATTAAATTGGACTTTGGTATGTTATTTTATCATCTACGTATGTTTTACTTGTGGTAAGTTTTAGGGATGATTTTGTGTTTTGACTTATGGTTTTGGTTGTGGAGACATGAGATCACCCCATCTGGCATACCACAGTAGGTATTTCAAAAAAAAAAATAGGAAAAATGAAAGCCAAGTCAAAAATTTTTCGCAGGAAAATTCTGCAGCAATAAATTAAAAATATAAAACATTAGTTAATACTCGTTCTGTAGCAGACTTAAATCAAGTAGAAAGTGAGTTCAATGCAAGAATTCTCGAGAATTAGTCGACGTAGACTATGTTAGTGTAATGATGTATTATTTCTATTCGTAGTTACTTGAAATCATAGGTTGTTACACCCTGTAGATTATCATTCACCTCGTAAGAAAATCACATCAGATTCACTTCTCAATGTTAGTTCTTGAAGAACTACTCAGCACGTCTCAACACACCACTCTTATTTACTCGTATGTAAGTATTAATCCACCCACAAATTGAAACCAATTTTGTAAATCTCTAAATCAAAGAGAATCACTTCCATGTTACCAAAAAATATCAAGGAACTGGATCTTATAAGTTAGCAATGTCAATTCAGAATAATTCAATTGTGTTTTTCACAAATGTTATATACTCTGAGGTCAGATTGAATTTTAATGTAATTTTTTCAAAATTAATAATTACCTCGTTTTTATTAGAAAACTGTGCGAATACCAAAGTATTTTGTGTTAGATGCAGAAGCATATTTTTGTTAACATTTGAACAAAAATTTCAGGCATGTTCACTGTGGGGACTCTCCCATATGAGGTATAGGGGCTTGGACCCCTCAACAACAGTTGCTGCCCCAAAGGGCAGGCAAATAATCGTCCTTGCGACGTTAAACAACATAAAATACGTTCGATCGTAATTACTTGTATGTACTTGCAGGTAATGTACGAGTACCAAATTGTGACACAATAAGATGATGTCACGATTCGTACATGAACCGGCCAGCCATCTCTTATCTCGATAGGGGATGATGCAACCTGGCAATTCTCACCAACGTACGTATCATCCTACGTACGTGTGTTTGTGTGCATGTAAATAAGCCGTATATAAACCACCCAAACTGGCTCTAAAATCACCAGTGTTCGCCTTGGTTTTGGCTTACCCATACTTATGTACAAAGTGGTTGAACACGCTTAAATTCTGTAGAATTTCCTTCTGGTAAGAATATCTCTCACAACAAGGTATTCCACATTGGTGACCTCGACGTGTTTTTTGGCTACGTTGTGAGGTGTCTTGAGGCGCGTTGTGCTTTTACAAAAATTTGGCGCGGTGAGCTGGCAAGAAACTCACTAGCTCAGCAAAAAATATTTTTTTGCAGACTGAGACACCTTTTAGGTCGTTGAAGTAGAGCCTACTGAAGTGGGAATTCACACTCCTCTCTTTAAAATATATAAACAAAGAGAAAACAGACAGCAGACCTGGAGAAAGAAGGTTGGACTCATCCCCCAACCCCCCAACTTTGACACAACACTCTAAGACTTTACCAAATCTGGAAGAAGGCCCTCAACACCCAGAATTAACACGACTGGGAACTGCAATAAGCAAAGAACAACTAGCAGTTAAAACGTTGAGAAGTGGTCAAACTTTAAGCCAAAGTTCTGACCCAAAAACACCTGTCCTACAAACACAGGAGCCAGTGTTTTTGACTAGCAAGGAAGGAAGTAGTTCTATGGAATACACTTGTCATCAGAAAGACACAGCAATGGTCCCACCACCAAATGGAAATGAAAACCCACAACCATCGCTAGGAGGTAATGCTCAGCCACAGCTGACGCCTGAAGTCATGGCACAAATAATGCAGATTTTGCAGCTACAGCCAGGGCAGAACTCCAACTTCTATAGACGAAGGATAGAGATCCCCAAATTTCTGCCAAATGAGGTAGACTTGTGGTTGACAGTATTGGAAGGCAGGTTCAAGACCAAAAACATTACACTGAACCAGCGATATCTCCACATCTGTGGAGGCATGCTCCCACAGATAATCCGCCACATTCCGGATATCATGGAATGCCCTTCGACAGAAGATGATAAATATGCCTGGTTCGTTAAGAAGATAAAAAATGTGTTTGATGTGATGGGTGGTATGAAGATGGGAGATGACAAACCCTCAAACTTCATTGCAAAATTGAGGCAGAAAGCGGATAATATTGTAGCCCCTTCTGTCATAGGCAACCAATTTTGCAAACAACTTACACAAAGTGTTGTGCAATGCCTAGCCGCCGTGGGTCCATCCGCAAACTTGGACTTCCTTGCGAAATCAGCAGATAATGCGCTAGAATATACCACGTCAAAGCCTGTGGTAAGTACAGTATCTGCAGAGACTGGAGAGATTGCTCAACTTAGAGCTCAAATAGCTCAGTTGACTGATGAAATGAAACGGAATAAAAGCCAAAGCTCCACGAAATCCAATAGTAGCTGGCCACAAAAATCTATAGCAATAGCAAAGGACGACAGTCCTGGTCCAGAGACCGCAGATTTAGTTCCAACAATAGGGGTCAGAGTTCAGCTCCCCCGAGAACATCATCTCCCAAAAACCAGTCTCGAAATTGGGTTGATAAATGTTGTTTTTTCCATAACAGGTTTGACGCGGAGGCCACCAAGTGTAACAACAGATGCAAATGGTGGGGCAAATCCTATACCAAGGAGGCGTCAAACTAGAACAAGGGGCCATCTATGCAGCCACAGACCCCTCTGAAAAATACTCATGCTGCCTGTTCATTAAGGACAGGACAAACAGGAGAAGGTACTTAATCGACTTGGGAGCAGACCTGAGCATATTGCCAGTTAACAAAACCCAAAAAGTACTCCCTCCAAAATACTATCTCAGTACTGTGAATGGTCAAAACCTTCCAGCTTACGGACTTGAAACCAGCAAAGTTAACATCAGACTCAAGAAAATCATGACGTGGTCCTTCACGGTTGCAGATGTTCCAAATCTAATCCTGGGTGCAGATTTCCTAGCACATTTTGGCCTGATCATTGACCTCAAAAACGGCAAATTGATCGATAGTGAATCTAAACATTGTGTGGATGGCAAAACGCTAGCTTACAGACTGGATACAAATATATTTAGCTGTACCAAAGTCGACGGACAACTCTTACAGATCCTGTCTGACTATCCTGGAGTCAGTCAACCATCAATTCGCAGGCATCCTACCTATAAACATGACACAGTTCATTACATAGAGACTAAAGGAACCCCTTGCCATGCTAGAGCATGAAGGTTACTGCCTGACAAACTCAAAGCGGCACAAGAGTACTTCCATTGTATCATCAAGGAGGGTGTATGTCGCCCCTCAAAAAGCTCATGGAGCTCCCCTATCCACATGACCAAAAAAGCAAGTGGAGAGTGGCAAATTGTTGGAGACTACAGGTGCTTAAATGCCAAAACAGTTCCTGATCACTACCCAGTCCCCAATATAATGGACTTCAACGCGAATATAAAGGGTAAAACGATGTTCACCAAAATAGACATCAACTGGGCATTCCACCAAATTCCTATGGCTGACCAAGACATACCAAAGACAGCAGTTATAATAACCTTTGGACTATTCGAATACCTTCGAATGCTGTTTGGACTTTGCAACTCAGCACAAACTTTCCAGAGATTTATAAATGGACTGTTTAGGGGATTGCCGTTTGCATATGCATACTTGGATGATATCTGCATTTGCTCTGAAGGCGGTGAGCAACAGCACGAGTAGAATATAAGAGCCGTCATACAGCGTATACACGCTGCCAGGCTTACTATCAACGTAGGTAAAAGCTTATATGCACAGACTGAAATTGACTTCCTCGGCTACAATGTCTCAACCGAAGGCATTTCCCCCTTGAAGACCAAAGTGGAGCCAATATTGAACTTCCCAAAGGCCTCAAATGTTTCTGAACTTAAGCGTTTCTTGGGGATGGTGAACTTCTATAGACGTTGCATGAAGAATGCAGCAGCCGAATAAAGTAAGCTGTTTGCACTAATTAAGACAAGTAAAAAGAAAGATAAGACTCCACTCGAATGGAATGAAGAAGCCGAACAGGCCTTTGAGAAAATCAAAGATACACTGGCAAATGCAACTCTATTGGCTCACCCAGACAAAAGTCTGCCATTATGCGTGAGTACCAATGCCTCTGATTTTGCTATTGGTGCAACCCTGTACCAACTTGACAAAGACAACAAAAAGTTACCGCTAGCTTTCTTCTCGAGGAAGCTCTCAAAAACAGAAAAGAACTATAGCACATACGATAGGGAATTGCTCGGAATTTTTGCTGTGTTGAAGCATTTCAGGCACCAATTATAGGGTAGATGTTTTTCTGTGTATACTGACCATAAACCCCTAACATATGCCTTCACACAAAAAGCAGAACTGGCATCGCCGAGAAGAGCATGACAATTAGACTATATTGGTCAATTGACTACCGACATTCAGTATATAAGTGGAGAACTTAACACTCCAGCTGATGCCTTGAGTAGAATCGAAGCTATCTTGGGTCCTGTCCAATTGCCTTATGCTGAAATATCTAAAGCACAGCTTAGAGATGCAGAATTGCCAGAGTTGTTATCGAATGATGATACTACTCTCAAATTGAGACAGCAAAAAATTCCCGGTACTGATGTTTTATTAACATGTGACGTCAGTACAGATAAGAATAGGCCATTTCTACCGGCAAAATATCGCAGGTTGGTTTTCAACAATGTACATAATCTGTCACATGCTGGGCCAAAATGTAGTGCTAATTTAATTTTGGCAAGGTTTGTATGGCCACGAATGAAGTCTGACTGCAACAAATGAGCTCGCAGTTGCCTGAACTGTCAAGAATCCAAAGTAGGAAGACACACTCGCTCGCCCCTCAAATCCTTCAAACAAACAGAGTGGTTTAAAACAGTACATATGGACTTGGTAAGCCCATTGCCACCATCTCAAGGACACAGATACCTGTTAACAATAATAGACAGGGCAACACGATGGCCAGAAGCAATTCCACTATATGAGATGACAGCTCCAACTGTAGCTGTCAGGTTATACGATACCAGGATTGCAAGTTATGGCATACCGGAAGTCATAATTACGGACCAAGGTTGAAAATTTGAGAGCTCGCTCTTCAAAGAGTTAGCAAATAAGCTTGGTGTTCAACACAGTCATACCACAGCTTACCATCCTCAAGCCAATGGCAAAATCGAGAGATGGCATAGAGCCCTCAAAGCCTCTATCATGTCACATGATACAAAGAGATGCGTAGATGTACTCCCTACCATCCTCTTAGGCCTTCTATCTGCCCTACAAACGGATACAGGTCACTCTGCAGAACAATTAGCATTTGGTGAAGAGTTACGCCTTCCAGGGGACTTCTTCACAAAATCGAAGGAAGTTAGCCCCAAAATTATGGTACAAAATATAAGAAATGATGCCAACAATTTTCTAGAAAAGGCAGCTCACCATGGCCAGCCCAAGATTTACGTCTTGAAACACTTGGCCAATACCTCACACGTATTTGTTAGAGACAAAAAAATGAGATCTGCGCTGGAGAAACCATATGCCGGTCCTTACAAAGTAGTATCACGAGATGAGAAAAACTTTGTGATACTCATTGCAGGTGAACCTCGAACAATTTCAATTGACAGATTGAAGCCTGTATACGTGGTAAGCGACGATAAAAGAATAAAAAGGTTACCGAGAGAAAACATAGAAAATATCCAGATGGATTCACCAACAAACATAAAAGAATCTTTCAAAAAATGTGAAATAACAAATTCACAATTAGAGAAAACACCAAAAATAAAAAAGTCTGTAAAGTTTTTGGACGATGTTACTACCAAAACATTCGATCCCGAGGCCCCCATATGCCCACCAAAAAGAGGCAGGCCCCTAGGCAGAAAAAATGTAAAAATTCCCATCCTTCTCACAAGTCTGAGAGGTTAATGCAAAGAAAATAAAATTTACTCCCAAAAAAGTAATATCCGCTACATAAGTTTAAACCCGCTAAAAATACGTGACAAAAATCGGAATTTTGTGAGACAAAAGAAACTCTGGAGATAAGCAAACGAGGAATGCCAACAAAAAGAAAACGACAGGAATAAACAAATCCACGTGTGATACGGAAATAAACATCGCAACGTGCGTTTATTGTCAAACACAAAGATAATCTCAACATTGTGACGTCACAAGAGGAGATTCCTTTGTAATAAAAATTTGAAAAATATATTCTCCGAGTTTATTTCAGGCATAAATTTGCTTAAACCGATCAGAACTTAACTGGAAAACTTGCATATGGCTGAGAATTTTAAGCGCATTCCCCTCTACTTGTTGATAATAAGATGCGAAAAAGCTAAAACAAAAGTGTGATGGGAAATCAAAAATAGCAGTAAATTCACCCATTTTAGAACTGTCTAATAACTTGGACGTGTTTTCTGAACGATATTTTTGGCTCTCCGTTTTCCTTCTTACGTATTCCAATGTTGCTACCAACCCAAATCTTCCTCAACACGACCAAGAACCTAAAATCTCCATAAGTTGCCAAGACCACTGGCCAAATTCTGGAACAGAAGTAGGAACTTGATCGAATTGAGGAGGAACTCCTGATGGACTAGGCACCCGCCATGGAGAGTGTTCTTGCGGAAATGACGACTCCGCTTCCGCCCATCATCTCTCCTCCCCAGACTCCACTGGAACCAACCCCAACGACAAAACCCCCAATGCCGGAGCCGAAGCCTACAGAGACCAGGGAACTGATGAAGTTCCTGTTTACGGTGGAGAGAGCAGCCAACAAAAAGGCGAAGATGGCTGCCTTGACATCGGGGAATTCAATCTCCCCGATGCTCAGCCAGCCTTAGAGATGTCCGCTGCCCCCTTACCCCCGCCATCACCCTTATGCCTATACCAAAAACCGACCACCGAGGCGTAGGGGAGAGGACAGCCGGGCAAACTACCTGGCCCAAATGTACGCTTGTAAGGAATCTTACAAGTGTGTTGGGGCCACAGTAGGCAGCGCCCTGGCAAAGTGGGAGGCCAATCAGAAACGGCATTAAACCCGCACGTCCCCCCAGGCCTTGCGCATGTTTGATCATTTTTGCGGCGCAAAAACTGGGGGGAGTAGCATTGGGGACTCTCCCATATGAGGTATAGGGGTTTGGACCCCTCAACAACAGTCCTTGCCCCAAAGGGCAGGCAAATAATCGTCCTTGCGATGCTAAACAACATAAAATACGTTCGATCGTAATTACCTGTATGTACTTGCAGGTAATGTACGAGTACCGAATCGTGACACAATAAGATGATGTCACGATTTGTACACGAACCGGCCAGCCATCTCTTATCTCGATAGGGGATGATGCGACCTGGCTGTTCTCACCAACATACGTATTATCCTATGTACGTGTGTTTGTGTGCGTGTAAATAAGCCGTATATAAACCACCCAAACCCGCTCTAAAATTGCCAGTGTTAACCTTGGTTTTGGCTTATCCGTACTTATGTACAAAGTGGTTGAACACGCTTAAATTCTGTAGAATTTCCTTCTGGTGAGAATATCTCTCACGACAAGGTATTCCACATTCACATAACCCTATCATTTTTTTACCCTTTATTTTTGAAGACTTAGATACCTACAGAAAAATTCTTACTTACCATAAGAACAATATTAATAAATTTATTAGTACCTATTAATATTATTAAAAGCTGACGGTTTAGTATAATATGTTATTTTGTAAGGGATGATTAACTCTTCATATACGTGTAATTAAATTTATGTAATGGCAATTCTTATTTCCATTGTAGACATGTTCTCACTTTTTTGGAGATGACTGTTTGTCCATTATGCCTGTGGAGGAATTAGTAGTTTTCAAAAGTACCTGTGTATAGCTTTATTGAAAATTAGGTGTGCAGAAATAGGCTACTGCGGAAATGTACGATAGCATCATATATTATTATTATTATTATTATTATTATTATTATTATTACTATTATTATTATTATTATTATTATTATTATTATTATTATTATTATTATTATTATTATTATTATTATTATTATTATTATTATTATTATTATTATTATTATTATTATTATTATTACTATTATTATTATTATTATTATTATTATTATTATTATTATTATTATTATTATTATTATTATTATTATTATTATTATGATTCAACAAAAAATTTGGTGTTTCAAAGTTTGTAACGATTCAATTAATCATAAACTTTAGACATGTGGTGAGGAGTATTATTCACAAATTTCAATAAAAAAATTGACGTTTAAAAAAAAAACAACACAAGTACGAGAATTGCCTTTTTCTCGACAGGTAACGTTAGATATTCAATAGAAAATTTGAAAACTTGATCGAAAACTTATTCTTTTTTTCGTTTGTTCAGTAAAAATATTTCTTCAGTCGAGAACTCCGTATGAGATTTTTCAAAAGAAAAAAAAATTAAAGAGAGAAAAGTAGGAAAAATATAATCTCATTCTAAAAGTGTCTAATGGAGTGCAACAAAAATGCCTGCATACAAACGATAGAAATAATATTTTTCGCATTCCATATGTGAGAAAATAAGAAAGAGGTAGAATGAGAGAGATAGAGAAAGAGAGAGAGAGAGAAAACAAAAATTCACGATTTTGTATACCAGAGTTACATTTTTCAATTTTTTTTTTTTTATGCTCTCCAGTATTTTTATATTGAAATCCATTCCAGCGATGCACATAAATCATGGTCGACTTTTTAACGGAAAATTCATCGACTTTTTAGAAAAAGTTCTAAAAGAAGCATAAAATAAGTTGGAATGGCGCGTGTGTCGCTTTGACGATGCTCGAGTTGTGTTATATTCTTTGTAAACTGTGCTTAGCAAGCTTGAAACACAATATTTTCTGTTTGTAAATTAGGATCGTGTATATGCTTTCGAAAAGTTTTTTATTTTTATTTTTCCGCTTCAGTTTTGTACGAAAATTCTGGCGCACTTCTCGACAAAAAAGCAAGACTGAAATGTTCAATCGTTTTACCCGTTCTCTTATATTATGACAAATAGAGTTCATAAACATTGAGATATGAATTATGTCTTTGATTCGTTTTTGTTGTCTTTGAGAATCGACGAAAATGTCAAATTTTTAAGGTGCGCTGCCTCATATCCTCATCCATTATTTTATATAAGACGTAGGTATGTTTCAGTTTTTATAGTTTTTGTTTGTTTCATTTTATTTTATTTCATTTTACATGAAGTACCTACCTCCGGCTATCTCTGTTTATTTATTCATACAAGTACACGCACTTTCCAGTCAGGTATCTACTAAATTGATACAGTAAAGGACACGTTTTTCAATTTTCATTTTTTCGTTGTATGGCAAATTTCAATGGGTGACTGTTGAAGCCATCAGCAAAAATTAAAAGCATTATGGAAGACGTCAAACGTTTAGTCGATATTATTTCCTTTTCAAACCCATTCTTTATTGGGTTGGTGCGAAGGCCTACACTGGGTAAGTTGTAGACTATTTGTAACTTAGGTCCCAATGCAAGAACTATACCTAAGTATCAATAGTGACTTGAAAATTACATACCTCAATCGAGCTATACCCATTATTCTATTATAAATACATGCCTATGTGTGGATACAAATTTATGATAGAAAAAATGTAAAAATAATTTTACATAAGTTCTCATACAGTATTATCGATGTTTTAACTTTTTAAAACACCACTTCTGAGTAAGAGGGTAATGTCTAACTGAGAAATTTTATGAATTTATTAATATAACTGTGGGGAATATGTTTCAGAGAAATACAAAAATTTATAGGAATGATGTGAAGTTAAAATTTATTAACTTGCCCCCAGGAAGGTTACAGTCTTTCACAGGAGCTTAAAATTTTCCTTTTGGCAGCACGAGTAAGTTCTGAAAATTTAAATTCTATCTGTTGAGCAGTTTTGATGCGATTGCGTGAATATTAAACAAATGCGTGTGCAAAGTATCCTATTCATATGTTAATGACTGTATATTATTCTTATTACAATAAATTAATATAATATTCATTGATGTTTAGTTGGTTTTTAATAGTCTGTAGTATACTTGACATTTTGGTCTGAACACTCGATGAAAACTTACTAGAGGATTTTCATCAGGTCTCATATATTTTTCAAAGGTGGATAGATTTCTCCTCTTTCTTATATTGATAAGAAAGCGGATGAAACTTATCAACTGAATAATTTCCCCTACATTTGATTAAGCTGGAGCTTGCTTCGTCTTATTCAACTGTAGTTGAAATTACTCTTCATATTACCATATTCCAATCATGCTCCATGTTTTACAGAAATTATTTTGATGTGCACGTTTTACTCAACATCGAGTAGTGAATTATAAAAAGTGTTCCATTTTGTTATGAAATTTAATTCATCGGCGTATTCATCTACATTCTTACAATCGTATGTTTCTATTAAAATTCATGTACATATTAATGTTTATTATACGCTAGTTATTTGAATTCAACATAGTCTCTTTTATTTCTACCATGTTAATGTGCTAAAGAGGTATTGAGAGCACCTTTTAGGAGAAAGGTATGATTTAGTTGATGTTGTGTTTCTTATGATGAGGTAAATCATCTTGATAGATAAATCATTTCCAGTTCTAAATTGAAATTTAAATCAGATTGTAAAAATACGGAGATTTTGGTGATACAAATCCAACTCATGGCTAGCTATCCATTCTCAGCATTATTTGTACAAAATTAGACTCCAGTAAGTTATGTTGTCCTGACCATATTTTACTATTGGTGAGTTTTAAGTGTGATTTTGTGTGTGCTTTTTGGTCTTAGTTGTGGTGATACAAGGTCCCCCCATCTGGCATACCACAAGTGGACTGGTGATGCGGGTACCGGCAATGCCAGTCACTAAAGGTGTAGCTCTTTGAAAACCATCACCGCGTAATAACAGCAGTCCTTCTTTAATAAAGGGGCAAAAAAAACAAGGATAAGCGAGAGCTTATGAATAATATGTAATACAGAAGTTTTTACTCGAATTAATAAACTACTTTTCTAGTGAGAGGTAAATGAAGGCGACCTAATCAAATTTTCATCGAACAAAGTGGATATAAAATTAGGTACTTTTTGCAGCATACCTTTACAAGGCTGCAGTTGAAAATTTTAGGGTCCACTCAAAAAAAATCCTTACCGAAAGAATACTGCGAGTGGAAAAGAGTGAGAGTGGTGCACCGAGAGGAACAGATGTCTACCTAAACGGTATAAATATATGTTCTTGGAAAACTCCAGTATCTGGGCCAACACGTACCTTTTTGTAAAATAAGAATTCCCAAAGGCTGCAGCCGAGGACGTGTAAAGCCTTCGTAGTTTAATGTAAAAAATGGAGAACCATCGTCGGCTAAAATATTTACGCAGTTGCTTTATTCGCATTTTATTTAATTAGCCCCGTGTTTTGCTGGAGTACTTTTTGCTGCCAAGCAGCCACAAAAGTATCGAATCGGCGAAGATGACGGCTACACTCTTTTCCGCTGAAAGGCAGGCCCTTTTTTCGGTTTTTATTTTTTATTTTTTTCATCTTTTGTTTTGTTGGGTGTTCGTTGGCCGAGTAGAATGGATAAAAGTTTGTGCGAATAGCAGAAGTAGGTAGCCATTTTTTTTTGACAGTTTTTCATTCTTCTACCGCACAAAATATGCAACTGGTGGTCGAGTGTTGGAATTGAATCCAAAAATGGGCATTTATTATTAATGTGTAGCAATTCTACAAAATGGATGGCTTGCGCTCTGCTCTATTATTTAGCGGGCGCTTTTGTTGGGCAAAAATGAAACCGTGGGTTAGAAATTTGAGGCACCTATAGCTGCTTTTCGGTACGAGAAACGCTCGTTCGTGACCTTACAGATGTTGTTATATATTTAGCTCGAGTTAGATTCAGTTCCAGTGTGTAATAAATCGTTTTCGACTCACGCTAGATGGACGTTATTACAGCTTCGATCATTAATGGATGTAATTAGGTATGGATAGTCAACCGTCAACAAGCTTCATCTTGAGAAGCCTATACCTTTTTTTTTATTTATTTTTTTTCTCTCTCTCTCTCTCTCTCTCTCTCTCTCTCACTCTCTCTCTCGTCATCTTTCACATGTCACTTCTCCTCATTCTCGTCATTCACCTCTGATTTTAATTTCTCTTATTTTTCATTTTGAAATTACGACACACTGCTTGTTTTTGAATTGTGTATTCGCTTTTATACTTGCTACTGCTTGGCTTTACCGTTTTATATTAATTTCTCATTGCTTCTTTTTGCTTTTCTTATTTTGCTTCGCTCTGCTCTTATGTGTATGTCTTGCTCTGTCATCCGTAACCTGATTTAAATTTATGTCCATTATATTTCAAAATGCAGCTTACTCACCTACTTTTTCGCCACATAGCCTACCGCCTATTCGCCAATTTACTTATTTAATAATTTTGCAGCAACCAATTACGGTTTTAAGTTGTTTCAGATTACTGGCTATATCAAGTGGCATGATGTACGAAATGATGCAGTTTGCCAAGATGAGATATAGATAACAAATCCATACAGTTACTGCAGATTATTACGTTAGGCTACATCAGTTATTGTTTGGTTTTTCGATCGATGATACAATTTGTCTCTTTATGAATCTTATAATTCTGCGCAAAATCTTGTTCGTTTGCAACCGAAATTATTTGTCTAATGAAAATGAAATTTATATGAATCGCATGTATAAAAGATGTCTTTGCTATCAAAGTTTCATGTCAATTAACCAATTTTCGATTGTGCATGTGTATATTCCTTCTTTTTTGTGTTCACTTATGTTTTCATACACTCTTTACATGATAGAAGGTTACCAGACCTAGGTATGCGTGAGTGACAAAGGCCAACATTTTTTGCAAACATTAAGTGCCAACTTGGATACAGGAGCACGTGAGTATGTGAACCACCTTACAAAAATTAAGCATCAGTGTTTTCATTTTACAATATTGAAAATAATTTTACTAAGCATAATTATAACATAATAAATGTTTACTTAATATTTTTAGTAAATCAAAATTTTTATATTTTAAATTAAAAGTAGTACAATTTAAAACTATTCCCACCAGGTGCATTCATAAGCATTACTAGGGAGGGAAAGTGCTGCCCGATGTATTCAAAAAAGAAATTTCTTACTCGGGAAAGTAATATCTGAAAATCAGGAAAATAATTGCCCACCATAGCAATCATAAGAATTGGTAAATATTAATCAAACTTATAGGTAATTGAAATCATTTTATCACGAATATTTTAGAGTAATTTCCATGTTTTGATAATTTTAAATCATCTATCACTAAATTTCAAAAAAAATATAGATCCTAAAACTCATATAATAATTATACATACCGTTTGAATACTAAGATGAAATCTCCTCCAAACTCATTCAGATTGACGTGTTTACCAGGCAGAATTGTTATAAGATCACATGATATGGAACTTTTATCTTCCCTGGTAACATTTCTGAACAAGCCCCAGTGGATACCATCACAGTTTATACCATACTCCCACAATCAAAACACACATTAAGCAAGACTGTAATTGACTTCAGCCAATATTCACTAAAGATTCGTTCTCAATATTATTATCTTCTATACTGGCACACCTAAGTAACTGATTGTGAACATTCAACTTTTAGACAGAGTCACTACCTCAAATAAATCAACAAGTTATTGAACTGGTGGACATTTTGCGTTTAATTATTTTTAAAAGCTCACTATAATATTATATAAATGCCTATACCTATAATATGTTATCAAATCTCAAATTATGCAATATAACTGCACAGCGAAGTAGGAAAGGGTTATTGAACAATGAAATTTATGACCTGAACACTGTTGATTGTGAACAAAAAAAGGAAAAGATTCATTTAACCAATTGTGAATGTTCACACCAAAGTTAAATATTAATTGAAACTACCTTGGACAAGAGTCGCCACCCACTGGATAAAATTTCAATTAACATTATATCACCTACTGATCAAAGGAATTGTTTACATCGACTCTTATTTTCCTAAAAGTAAGGAAATTTCCCAAATGCCATGTGTGAATTGTTTTTCAGTTCTGTGTGATATTGCAGGATCTCAATTATTTTTTCTCTGAATCAGTATTTTCAATATTCTCAAAAATACCTAGTTTTATGAATGAATGAACGAAAATAAAATATTGATACTTACGTTTCTGACGAAAATGACAATCTTAAGTAATCTTTAAGTAGAGTAAATGCACCGAACACGGGGTACATAACTTAAAAACTGTGTATAAGTTAGAACCAGTTTCAGTAGGTTCTGGACTGGAACATTTAATGTGATAAAATTTTTATTTTCTGCAAGACAGCGGGTGCTAATTTGATCAAACATGGTAAAATCTGTAGCTCAGTCACTTTTAACAATTATTGTTTTAATTGGAAATTTCGACCAATATCCGTTTTTATGAAATAAAAAAATAGTCAGTACCTACTTACTTTCCATATTTCAGATATCCATTAAGAATGAAATATTTTGAACGAAAACTATAACACATAATGATTTCAGGTTAATTTTATTATTTGAATAATATGAATGAACTGAAATACTAAATTCATGGGCTCATGGTATCCTTAAATTCAACTGTTTTTGTCTTCAAATAAATAAAAATCTCATTATCTCAGCAACAATCAATATTTACCTATTTTCATTTCAGATCAATAATTAAGTGAAGGAAGTTTGGAAAATGTTAATGTATTTTTTAGTGGATTTACCAAATTTGATATTTTTTTTATGAAACATCGATATAGATGAAGTAATCAAATGTCGATGTATAATGTAAAAACAATGTTAAATGGGAATGTTGGAATATCGATATTTGTGAAACATTTTTATTTTAAAAAAGGACCATCGATTTTGTTTTAAAACTTCTAGAGAGAAAAGAAAAATGTTATCACATTAAAAATCAATTTGAATTAAAATTTATAGAGGAATGAAGATAAATAATAATTGGTATTATTCTTTGTAACATTAAAAAGTATATGGAACCAACCTTTGATTTTACACAAATTTTTTTGTCACGTGACTCAAAATAATGACTTTACATAAGTTATTCCCATGGCAAAACATCAAAATTAGAGTTATAAAAATTAATTATTCTTTCTTACAAAGGTTACAAATGCAACATACAACATTCTCATTTCATTATTTGTTTTTTTAAACATGAATAGTTGGTATCCTATATTAATAGGATTATCAGCCAAATTTCTATGTGATGAAAATAAAAAATTTATAAAATTGAACGAGTCAACTTACAGAAGTACATGGAAATAGAAACCAAAATAATGTTCAAATTTCCTGTTGATAGTGATCATATTATGAAAAATATCAGTTTATTAGAGTTTTGTTCAAAAGTTATGAAAAGTTGCGAAAAATCCAAAGGAACAGTGATAAAAATCAAAGAGGAAAACTTATTTTAGGCCTGTTTTTTCGACTGTTTAAAACAGTTTTACTAACTATCATCAGTTTTTCCACCAGACTGCCTTAATAGGTAAAGAGAAACAATGGTATACAATATTTGGTACATACTCCATAATCAGTACATTCAACCAACTAAAATTAAGTGGTACGAGTAAATATGTCTACTCAGCAAATCAGTTTCATAAACTCGATCCCTCAGGTAACTAAAAAAAAAGTTAGAAAAGTTGAAAAAAAAAATTCAAAAACAAATACAATGAAAAGAATTGCGGATTTTTGTGGATGTACGATGACGATTGTTCTTCATTCGGTACATCCTCCCGCACCCACCCGATGATTATTCAAATACAAAACAAAGCTTTCGTCTTCGACCTTTTTCAAAATGGTTTCGACTTACGTTCCAACCATAGTCTAAAACATTTTCTACAATAACTAAGAATGTAATTCATGGTGGTGAATTTCGATAGCAAATATCCAACACAAGTTTACAGAATGTTTTTCAATTTAGAGAAAAGTTTTTACTTTAGCCGAAAATCAGTTAACAAGTTACCGTTTCCTATGGCCCAGTGGCCTTTTTTTTCCATTTTTTTTTTTTTTTGTTTACTTTTTGTTTAAAGTGAAAGTAAAATCTACCCATACCTAACGATGGTAAAGCTAACTAAAATGTATTTTAGGAGAGGAATTTTCTATCCTGACCATACTTACTTACCATCAAATTTTGTGGTTTTATATTTTTTTGGTTTAATGTTGGTAGACCACATTTTGCACACAAATCCCCTAATTTATTGGAAAATATCGGATCAAGGTGTTTTAAGCTTCATATTAATTGCTTTTTTTTATCACATTTAAAAGAATCATTGATACGTAGTAAAATTTTTATGATTCAAGTACAGTACCTACCTATATCAAACTTTTTCTAAAATTTTAACCATGATAAAAAAATAAATTTTCAAAAGGAGAATATCATCTTCAACATGAGCATGTAAAATTCATTGTAGAAGCTTATTTATTAGCAGATACATTTTCACGTGCTCTTCCACTCACTGGAACTGTTACTATGACATTTTAAAACGAAAAACTAGGAAATATTGTCACTGATCTATAGAAAACAAGAAATCTTGAAGATATAGATCTTCATCTTTCAAAAAAATTTAATAGAACTTTACAAAAATCGAACAAATTTTTAAAAAATAATGAAAATCCGTTGAAAATATTAAAATGTCCCTTCAACATTCGAAAAGGACGTGATAAAAGATGACAGAAAAAAAGGAGGATAAAACATTTTCAATCAGAGGTCAGATGATTTGCGCCTCTGTTCTTCAGTACTACGGTAAAACAATAACAAAAGGGGTAAATAGTTTGTGTGGACGTCAACTTTGAGGGATATACTTACACAAAAAATGATCTTCGAAAAGCTCGCCACACTACAATACTACTCATGCAGCTAATTACAATATTATTGCGGCTAAAACTAAACAAAAACAAATTATGTTTCATACAGAAACCAAATCAAATGAAACTTTAACCAAATTCACAGCGAACACGTAATACCTTTTTCGAAGGCACTTAACAGAGAGCCTGCCGTAATAAATTGTGGTACGTTTTGATTCAGCCTTAACCAACAGATGATAAAAGAGTGAGATTAAAAGAGAAAAAAACAATAAAAAAACCAAAAAGCCAAACAAGATGAGGCCTGCTGTAACTTTAATTTTAAGACGTTGCAAGATAAACAAAAATAAAAAAAATATATGAAAAAACTCCAGCGCAGCAACTCGCACTATGAAATGTAGGTTTTCTTAAGCAAGACATAAAAATGAATAAATAAATGAAAACAATATGAAATCAAAGTATCAAAAGTATTTGGCAGAATGCTGGGTAAAAATTACATTTAAGACGAAGTGTCAAGGAAATTCATGATGAATAACTATTGTATTGTGAATTTCGAATATACGTATGTACCTAAGTAAGTTATTAAATTATTATTTATCCAATACAA
Organism: Ericerus pela; assembly: GCA_011428145.1. NCBI lineage: Eukaryota > Metazoa > Arthropoda > Insecta > Hemiptera > Coccidae > Ericerus > Ericerus pela. The sequence goes on along the minus strand of WOFM01000410.1, from coordinate 918,778 downwards.
TCGCATAAAGCCTGCTTTCCACTCAGCTTCTTTGTTTCATCTGGAGTTGTCTATAGTATAGGGGAGACCAGGGCGAAATGTCGCATGTTTGTAGATCTTGATTGTTAAGTAGCATTGCCAAGTGGTTGTCATGGGAAACTATATGAAAAAATCAAGTTTTGTGATTTATATTCGATTCCACCACATAGAATGACGTCTATTTTTAATAGCAAGGAAACAAACCTTGTATTAGAACAAAAATCAGCGTAAGTAAAATCTGATATTCAAAATTAAATCTGCTCTTTCAGAAAAAATTGAGGTTGATTGAAACGGTAAGTGTTATCTATTTCTTCCTCATAGAGATGCTAATCGCGATTACATTAATTAATTTACAGAAATTATTCATTAAAACTATACACTGTCATTCAATGTACGAAAAAAGCATTTCAGAATGAGTGGGGCAGCATGTCACAAAATAAATGAGACGAAGTGTCACATCATAAATACTCACTTTATCAGGACTAAATACATTATTTGTCTTTTATTATCCGAATTTGCATTAATTGCAGGTTAAAAATGGTGAGGAATTACCACAGAAAAACAAAACCAAAAGAAGTAGACGAGGTGATGGTCCTTGAAGCCATAAAATTCGTACGAAAAGGAATGAGTATTTGGGGATCAGCAAGAGAGTTCAAAATAAATTATAGATCTCTTGCCCATTATGTTAAGAAACTTAAGAATTTATCTACTGATGATCTAGACATATCCAAGAATGTTCTCCATTTATTGCTGAAGTTCAGAATAAAGTTAAACCTAATTTCAACTGAAATGTAAAGTCGACATCAAAAAGGAAATTGAATTTTTCAAAAAAAGCTAAAAATCTGCCAAAAAAAAACCAACAAAGCACAATTTGACAGTGACAATGAAGAATATTTTTGCATAAAATCCAACGAACAATGTGGAAATGATCGCCATTATCAAATGTAGATACTGTGTGAGAAATGCACCTTACGAACTCACGAACATTGTATAGATTACGTAGGTGGTGGATGGATCTGTTTAGTTGGTGATTGTAATTATTTTGAATAACTAAATAAAATATCAAATTTTGACTTTTCATAGATATGAAAAGCCTATGGCAGTTCACCTAAAATTGTGTGACATATCACCCCTCACTGGGCAATGTGTCACAAAAAATCTCGTTTCACAAAAAAATTAGCAAAAAGTCTTTATCTACTCTACGCTTATTAAAAAAATTGGGTAGGTAGAGGCGAGTGATTTAGACATAATTGAAACCCTTAAAAATATTCTGAGGATATTTGACAGTCCCCAAAAAAATTCAAAGTGAAAATTGTGACAATTCACCCCGGTCTCCCCTACTCTTCTTAGCAAAAATAGAAGATTTTTTCAAATTAATAATTTCTTCGCATAAACTGTTACAAGTTGATAGAAACCAAATTTTCAGAATGTTATAATGTAATATGTTCCATGTATGTACGAAATTTCGCGATTATGATTGAAAATTATGCATTTTACAACCATTCAAGCCCCAAAAATGTAACATAATAGGATATAGGTACTGGACGTAAAATCCAGCCGATCTGAACCGAAAACAATAGTGTTCATCTTTATCCAAATCTAAAATAAATGTATCAAATTGCATGATCATGGGATAAAAATTGCTGCCTGTATACCGTATTACATAGAAATGTGTGTTATTTTATGTATTTTATATAATAGGTATATAGTTATATGAATTCGAACTAATAGTGTCTAAAGTTTCCTGTGGTTATGAGACGAAAGATAAACCTAATCTGGACCCTGTAGCCTAATACCACATCAATTTTAATATATAGATTTTTTTCTGAAACTCGCATAAAAAGCATACTTACTGCTTAATGCGAATTAAAGTCCGACATTTTGTTTTCTCTATCGTTTTGAAACCCTCCATCAACGTTAAAGGGCAGGTGCTGGATAATTGAAGTGGAATGTAAGAATATGATGAAACTCATTTTAATTTTTCTATTCAACTTTTTTCCTCAAGTCAACTTGTATACCTACTTTACAGACAAAAAGGAAAGAGGAAAAATGAAAATAAGACATGTTTATGTTGAAGAGTATGCGAATATTTACCGAGTGGTGAATATTTAACAGAAATAAAAAACGAACATTCCACCACAAAACGTAGGCCTACCCACTTTTTTTTGTTTTTTGTTTTTAATAAACATTAATTAAACAGATTTAATCGTCTCCAAATGGGTGGGAACAGTTAGCACGTGCCGTAACGTAAAATAACGTTGTTACCATTGTTATAAATTGAGATTTATGGAAGCCACTTTTGTTGATAATGCAAACAATATTTTATGCTACCAAACGGCATTTGGGAATTTTTTTCTCGTCTACCGCGACCATAAGGTTGTAAATAAAAATATTATATTCCCTTGTTAAAATGTGTTTTTACCGACCTCTTCGAATGAAATGTTTTTTTTTTTTTTTTTTTTTTTTAACGAAATGAAAAACACAATAAAAGTATTACCGTACGTTGTAGACGTAAATGGATGCAGAAAAATTGCTTCATACGCAACATGCTTTCGCATTTCTGAATCCATCGCTGTAACGACAGATTTCAAAAATCTTAGATCCCATATATCTATCAATCGAAAAGTAAGCGTTTTGTTTTTCTCCATATTGGGTTGATAACCTGCTTTACAATAACTGATAGCATTAACCAATACCTCTTTTGAAACAAAACTAAAAAAATAGTGACTTGAAACGGTGCAGAAATAGCCAAAAGACAAGAATACTTTTATAAACGTTTTTGATTTTTTCTTCTCGTATTACTGTCAAACATCTCATTCTTAGTAGATTTAGTCGGAAACTGGGAAGCAGCAGTAGAATTCCATACAGATTTTTTTGTATACGATATCGATGATTAAATAGCTTTATAATTTTGGTATTAATTCGTGGTGATCGTTGGTCACACAGCACTACTTAGGCCTAGACTTGCGGTAAAACAGTTGGTGCCAAAAATTAACCACCAGAGGATTAGCTACGAGTTCGCTTATATAAGGGAATGTTATCAGCTGAAACATGACTGTATTTATCTGAAAAGAAAATCATTTATTGTTTCCCTCGTTACAAAATCTGTACTTATCAGAAAAATACATGCCATTAACCTACCCAGTGTACTTATGTAGAACATGTAGGGCAATGTTTATTATGTGAATGACGAAAACACATCTAACGTGTCCAACCAATTTACATAACTAAAATACATATACTCCACCCAATAGTAGAATTAATTAGATGACCTGCCGATGTTCGTGCTTTGCTTTATTTTACGCCATGTTACTGATGACCAAAATGACTAAGTCTATCACCCAAAGTTATCTGGCGAAATTTTTGGTTACCTGTGTTCCACGGGCATTGCGCCGCTGTGAGCCCCTTTGAAACAAATAGTTGACATAATTATCATTGTCGTGACGATTCATGTAGGTATTACACAAAATATTACATAACTAGCTGCCCGCGACGTCAGCTTCGCTTGACAGGTGCGTTTGTTACTAACCTAAGATCTCCGAAAGTTCAAACATTGGAGGCTACCTACCTCCGAGTAGGATGAAAACCTTCCGTGGAACAACGCAAATAATTCCTCAAAATTTCAAATAAATCGGTGAAGAACTTTCTGAGATACGAGGTTAGTGACAAATGAACATTTACATTTTTATTTACATAGATCTGCAACAGACAACTGCAAAAAATGAAGAAAAATACCAAGTACTTATGAAATATAGTAGGTATTATTATACAGTATTTTATAAACTCCAAAAATTTGGCTTCGATGGGCTACATTACCTCATGTCATAACTGAAAAAAGGAATGAAAATGAATCATATTTAAGTCGATTGTGTTCCAAAATAAGTAGGTACATAAGTTATAACAATGATTAGAAAACATGGGTGTCAGAAGCAGTAAACAGGGTCTATGTAATGAGTCCAAAAATCTTCTCTCCAATCAAGGGGGTCTTGAAAAACTCGTCCAGAGAAGCAAAAAAGTTCTTACCAACTTGGGTGTGGAAATTGGTTATTTCAAAGATACAGGCTCTCAAATTTTCAAATTTTTCATAACTAAACGGAATGAGGAACTTCAGAAACTTCTATAAATTTGATTTATGATGATGGCAGTTTGTTGTACTCATTGAGTACACAGAACAACGTTGTTTCAACCAGGTCCCCATTTTCAGTTCTTGCAGAGTTAAATTAATATATTTCAAACTTGGACAATTTTTTTTACATTTTCTGCATGACTTAAACTCATCTTAAGAAATTCTGAAAAAAATTGTTTTGCCACCTGGATTTAAATCCGATACCTTCATAATTTTATGAAGTGTACAGAACATTACCGATGCATACTATCAATTTTTGTGAATTTTCCCTTCAAGGGAAAGTATATGCAACGGATTTGACACATTCATATGAAAGCCTGTATCTCTGAAATAATAAATATCCAAACCCATGTTAATAGGAAATGTTTTGCTTCTCTCGAGGAGTTCTATAAGACCCCTTTGATTGAAGAGATTTTTGGACTCCCTATTAGGATGCTCTCTGAATGTTCCACCATACTGCATCAGCAGAGAGTACACTGGGGAAAAAAATGTAATGTCAGCTAATGGTCAATATTCAAAATTGAAGAGGCTGCAGAGCATTAAAATTATTAAAAACATTTTTTTAATTTCCTAGAATCTCTTATCAACCAAAGGGGTCATATAGAATTTGTTGAGAGAAGCAAAAACTTCCTCTCCACATAATGTCCTATCTCTAAAATTGTTTTAAAAAAAGGCGTGAGTTCCGCTAGGACTTTACCCATGAAGGATTGATGTATAAACATAATAGTGTGAACCACACGCATACATGTCATATAACACACACAAATGAGAGTTACAATTGTAACGGTTACACGAGTTTATGCTCCGCTATACTGAATGGGAGTGTTGTGGCGGCTACCACACTACGTCAGCTGATACTCGATTCTCCCTCGTTCACCATCACCCAGCACAGTGGTCGAGTGAATATGGTGCTGACTTTCGATGGCGGTGACAAGGGAAGTTTTAGGTGTTTAGTCAGTATGGGTTCGAATCCCCGTACCGCCTGAACACCTAAAATATGTATACAAATAAATTGTTTTTTTCAATTTTCTCATACTCCTTTTCATTCGTTTCAAGAAATATCTTAAATTTTTTCTGTTTTCACAAATGTCAAAAATTTGTACCTTTGTCCCTAGTGGAGCTAACGACTTTTTGGATAGCTATAAATTTTTCTTGGAATGATATAATTTTTTCTATGAAATCTCGTTGAAATCCGTTCAGTGGTTCTGGAGTGATAGTGTTACCATCAGTTTATAGTCCTTCGTATTTTATAATATGTAAAGATGGAGACATAATGTATAAAACGATGGTTCTTAACCTTTTTTAGATCAGGGACCACTAGACAAAGAAAAATATTGTCAGAGACCATCCTGGGCTGTTACCGATGATAGAGACGTAGTCATTTGATGAAAAATTGAAAAAAAAAAAGTTTGAAAAAATGTAGGTACCAATATAAGTTTCTAATTTCCGTTATTTAAAACATTTTTTGTTTTTATGACAGGTGACACTATGGACCACTTCTAGGAGTGCCATGCATCACCTGTGGTCTACGGACCACAGGTCGAGAACCACTGGTATAGAACGATGAGATGACGACACTTCGTATTACAAAATCTACTACCGACTACAAAACAAAGAATATTTAATCTAGGTCTGGCCTTGCTTAGTCGAGTCACTACTTGAACCAGTCGAAATGAATTTTCTATGCCTTTGAAATTCTCGGGTCAATATTTTGAGGTCACTGATCTTCTTTGCCACCCTTCCACCCTACATAAATATACGAAAAACATCAAAAAAGAAAGATTCGAGCAGATACATTATCTACTTCAATGATATTTGAAACACACTATGTCCTTAATCCTTTCAGACGATAAGTAGTTAGGCCCACCTATCAATTTTAGTGAAACAAGCCACATAATATATTTTTGGAGCTGTTCCAAATAGTTTCAATGACCTTACCTACAATATTTGAACTGTTCTTTGAGTAAAATTGATAGCCTAGCGAAAAACCAAGCCAAAAGACATAAAACCTCAGAGTAGTGGAATGCACGCTTACAGATGATCTGAAGGGAGAAAAAAAATTCATTTATTTCAAGGAACGACACGAGCAGTAAATTCCTTCGATTCGTCGTTTGGCCGACATGGTAAATCCTTTTAGTAACTCGTAAATTTCCAATTACCTCAGCTTGCAGTAAGCCATAAGATAAATTTTCACGTCTACGCTGCATGCGGTGGCCACCACTATCCTCTATTATACTATCGTATTTTATTTTCTCCTTCCTCCTCACTCTCTCTCTCTCTCTCTCACACACAGTCTCACATACACGCTAAAAATTTATTTATCCTTTTATAAACTTGGCTCCCCACATCACAGACCCTTAATATTCTTGCGGTTCGTTAAACAAAACCACCAGGAAATTGTTGCAAAAATTTTCAACACAAAATCGTTCACATGACGTGGTGTGTTTACAATTGTCAAAATCGATTTTATGCCTAATAATTCGATTTTAGCCATTTATTTTCCGTCAGACGATATGAAAAATATTCGGCAGATATCTACTGGAAAAATAATAAAAAATCAGTCGAAGCTTTCGCAGCAAATCACACAAATCAATAGAATTTATTGATTAAACAAGTAAACGTACTCACCTACTGTCTCCATTCATCGTAGACATTATAAAATAAAGTACGTACGGTACGTAAGATAATATATTGTCTACATCTGAAGCAAAAACAAAATAACCATTTTTTTGGGTTTTTTTTTTTTTTTGTTCATCTGTTAGGTAGGTATCTATTGAAGGGAAATATTATCTTTTAAGTGACGTTATTTTTTTTTAGCAATTTTTCGCCTTCCCAAGTCTTTTTTCTTTGTTCTACTCTTATTTGTCAACAAAGGAACGTTTCATCTGAGGATGTTAGCGTTTTGGAGCAAAAATTTTCGACAGCTTTTTCACTTTTAGTTACTCGTTTATTTAAAATACACACGTGCTACAAAAATCGAAATTCAATTTTTTATTTTCAAAACCACGAAATGTAAATAGTCTTATTTTCTAGCGGTGAAAGAGTATTGAAAAAAACTGTAACGCAGCAGCAACTCCGTTAGAAAAAGTAGATTTACGAATAGCAGAAAATTAATACCCGACTAAAAAGTTATTAATTAATAGATCATAATTACGATAATTGGATTAAATTTTGTAACTGTCGACGTAAAATTACACAGTTAAAAATAAATTAACACTTTTAAAATGGAAACTAAAATATAATTGTTGGAAGTAGGTACCTTCTGGCCAATGCACACCCGAAATGCCAGCATGTTGTAACAAATTATAATTGACATTATTTGCAAATTTCTTAGACATTGGTTCAAAATCGAGCATTTTATATCCAAAATAGCTGCACCATAAATACCGTCCAGCCAATCCACGCCTAAATTAGTAATATATTAGAATAAATTATGATAAATATTTATTCCGAATTACGTTTCAATATTTGCCTAGAATTAGGCATTTTATAGCCAAAATGAAAACAAAAATAATGTTACCGGTCCGGCCGATCAGCACCAAAATTGATAGCATATTACAAACAGTTATAGATAATTAATGTTTTTTTCATACTTCTTAGCCATTAGATCAGAATTAGGAATTTTATAGCCAAAAGATAAATAAAAATAGCGATACCGGAAGTACTGTGCGTCCGATTCGTACCAAAATCAATAGTTTTAGTTCTTGGCTTAGCACTGATGTTTGTTCGAAATTTCACGACTATCGGACAAAAATTGCGACTTGTAACGTGATAATCAAAAATTGGCTTATATACCACTAGTATTATAAATTTGAGTTATTAATGCCAAAATTTTCCTTGAGTTATATAACGAAAAACATACCTACCCCCAACGTCGTTTCACGACTCTAAGATTAATAAGTGGATTTTCATAGAAAACCTACCTAAAGAGAAAGGTACCCAGTGAAACAAGGGTCGCCACAAAGAATATAAAATAGTTTATTTTTTACTGGTATCTTACAACAACACACACACACACACACACACGCACACACACACACAAAGAAGAAAAAAACAAAAACAAAAAATGAAAAAAGAAACGGTTTCAACGTTTCTCGTCAGTTTTTCTTTTTTCAAGAAAAAATAATAGAAAACGGTTAGCGCGTAGTTTGAAATTTATTAAAATTTTCCTTTCGTTTTACAAACAGGTCAGCGGTTGCGTAAAATTATTATTTTTCCAGAAATTCGCTTTTCTATTTTCTTTTTTTAATTCTTTTATATTAAATTGGTTCGAATATAGAATTGACGCTGAAACAGGGAAAAAGGCGCGATCGAGAAGTGCGATACTTACGACGATTTTTCCACCTCAATGAAGCTTATTATTTGTTCGCACTTATTCGACTTTTCATGCTTGATTTTCACACCTATATCCTCACAAAATAAAGCCACTTTGAATGAACTGCGCGTAGAAATATAACCCCAAAAGAGCCACCCTTAAATAAGTTTGAATATCCAGGCGAAAATGTTTCGCGAAAGTTGAAAGTCTTCTTCCAACTTAATTTCAACGTATGATACCTACTCACAGCTACTTACACTAACTTGCAGCACTCCACATCATCTACACATTCTATACATTCTACCCATGAAAGTTGATTGTAAGTATGGTTAAGGTAAATTTTATACTAAACATAATATTATAATTATATGCTGGTATGTATATTATCTTACGTACCTACTTTCTACACACTATTCGAGTTCAATCTATGCAGGCTGAATACAATGAACGTCTGCGATTCCAAAATACTTATTCACTTTTTAATTAAGGCGTTCTGACTAATTTCATGGTAGGCTAAATAAGTTAAAAATGTAATTTTTAGAAATTTCATCAACCTTTTCATCTGTTTGTTGTCGGCCTATTTGTTGGCTATTTATTCCCTTTTAATTCGCAAACTATTCAATAAATTTGTATGAAAACTGCGCAAATGAATTATTATATAAAGCTACAAATGCCGCTTAAGGCTCTGTCTCATTTCATTCTGAAAACTAAAACGGAACCGAAATTATAACATAAAGTGTTGGTAAAAATAAGACAATATTAATGTGTGCAATGGTAACTAAAGAAAAATAAAACCTCAAAGTGTTCGTCTATAATTCGGAATATTTTACTTTTTAATTAGTTGATTCATCAATTTTTGCGATAAATAGGTCAAAAATATGTTTTCAGAACTTTTGTCTGTTTGTCTACCCGTCTGTTTGTGTGTTCGCTTTTCACTCTGTAACTGCTCAATAAATATGGATGAAAATCACATACGCTGTAAGATTACATTATCAGTGATATTCTAAAAAATTTTTCGCTTCGATAACTCAAATTGTATCGAAATTACAAGACAATGTCTGCGTAAAAATAAAGAAAATCAAAATAACGTTTGTCATTGGTGATCTGTATTTCTGCAGTCGACACTTCATGAATGTTTTGTGAATTCAGAAATCAACATTGGTAGGTATGTATTATTATAGCATAATATTTTTCATAGGTAATAGGCAAATATCACTTGTGAGAATTTTGAATTGTTAATAAGTTACGTACTAATGGAAGAACTTTTATTTTTATTTGTCTTTCTTCAGAAATTCTACTATTAAACTTAAACACTGAACGGTTAATGTAAGAAATTTTCAAATTATCCATAATATCTGTACAAGGAAAAATTGTAAATTTTTAAAATTTTATTGGTCTTTACTAAATTCTAATTTTGGTTTCTCCTCTAAGGAAGTAACTGCAACGATAATTTCATATCACTTCCAAATTATTCTCGTAATAGTACCTATAATATTACGTAACTAGGGGAGAAAGTAAATAAGTACCTACCAACTTATGCGATTAGTGCCCTTGGCTATTGCTCGTACTGGCAAATATCGCACTCATTGAGCATTGCTCACTTTTCTCCTTAGTTGGGTACAATACTTTTTGTGAAAGGTGTCAGAAAGGCCGTATTTGAGCCAGGTACAATAAAGCAAAGAAAATAAGTGAAGGAATCAGAAAACTGAAAGAAGAAAAAAAGTGAGAAAATTACAAAGTGAGATAAAATAAAAAAATGGGCAAAAATTTAAAAATAAATATATGAAAATAAAAACATCTTCTTAACTTCGCACCCAAGAAACTGATTGCTGGCAACTGATGTGTAAGCAAATTGTCGATGAAATAAAATTAAAAGAAAAATTAATTGAGGCCAACAAATACGAAAGTAATGGAAAACTCTACGAGCGCCTGTGATCAGATAAAGAAGATTTTCTTTTGGCTGTTTCCAGTTGCATCCATAAAGAGATGAAGAAAAAGTATTCGAGAGAATAACTAGACTTCTGCCTGTTAAAGCATTTCTATTTCTACGTAGTACCGAATTTGGCTTATTATTTCACCCTTCAAGTTACTTGTCAACACAAAATGTAAACACCGACCACAAAAAAAAATTACATAAAACAATTCTGCATAAGCAGAAAGTTAAACACGGCATAGCAGAATCATGAGCAGTTTTTTATAGCAAGGAGCCACTGAGCAACTTCCTAAACCTCCCATTTTCAACACACTTTAAAAGAAGACTGTAAAAAAAAACCTGTAATAACCATATAATAACACAAAAATAAAAAATACACTCCATGTCTGAACATGGACCCTTCTGAAAACACACCTTTACATTAACTAAGTCACGTAGCCTGGTTGGTATAGGTAAGGATATCTGCTTTGCAATCTGCAGAGTGATGGTTCAAATCCCCTTTTAAAGAAAGAAAAAAAAATTTGATTGAAATTATAGAGAATGAGAAGGAAATTATAGGTGTGGGGGAAAACTAAGGAATCAGTTAGGCGTATGAAAAAAAAAAACTGAGAGGTGAAAAATCAAATTAAACAGAAGAATAAGTTAGGGAGTGAGAAAAAGTAATTATGTAGTGAGAAATATAAGAGGTTTATAACTGTCCCCCTTAATCATGTCATACTTGCCTCAAAAATACAGCATTTTGTATACATGTTATGAAATAGTATATTATACTCCAAGGTTTGAAAGTGAGGAATTACATGCAAGGACGAGTTTGAGAAATGAGCGTAAGAAGTGAGCAATTCCCGAGTCATGTAAACTCACTTTCAAACCTTGTTGAAGAAGATATTCTTTATAATTAATAATCAGAAAGCAACGAAATAATTAATAAGCAATTTTAATGAGAAAAAAATACTCAAAATAAACAGATATAGTCGTACAGACTGCTTTTCCTCAACTATCTTAGCTTAGTGGTTAAGAAGTCTGCCTTCTAGCGTGAAGGTTGTAGGTTTGAATCCCGACGTGGGTGGCGAAATTCTTCTAAAAAATTATTATTATAAATTGGGAGAAATCACTTTACTTTAAGGCTACCATAAATTTACGAATGACAAGGGTTGTTTTTCACCCGAAAAATACGATTGTAAACATTGCCCTTTCCGATCATGTATTGTAAAAAATATATTTCGTACTTTACCTAAATCATTCGAATATAATATCATTTCCGAACATCAGTCTCCAAGAATAACCACGTTTTCAGTTCAAGTTAGGACTTTTTCACTCCAAACTACTTCATTTTTTGTAGACTGTTACAATTACAATGTCATCTATTCCAGGGACCTTTTCTATAATTTTACACTATCCCAAATTCTCCTCAACTATGTAACTACCTACACCCACTTTGTGTCATGTATTGTGTTATTTTATCGACTTGCTCTTAATTACCTACATTCTATTAACCAATCACATGTCTATCTCCCGCAACGCTACTAGTTAAAATCCGTCAGAATCGTACCCTCAGTTCTAAATCAAATTCATTATATCAATTTCACTCTTACATATACTAACAATGTCTGAATCAAAAGCCAAAAATAACAAAGCTGTTAATACTTTTTCCACCTCACAGCAGACAAATATTATGTATAAATAACAAGTAGGTACCTGGCCGAGCACATGAATTGTACTTAAGCCGGTATTTTAGTTTTTGGTTGAAGCGAGTAAAATAAAATATGTTTTTTTAATGCTAGGAATATCCAAGTCGGTTGTTCACTTAGGCTGTAGAACCTTTCAATCAGATGCAGGGGGCCAATGTATAATATGTTACTTTACGAGTAATGATAGTGAGGAGTGAAAGTGACTGAGGCTTCGCTCAAACCCCTGGAGGATACCCTGCTGTCCCCAACACCCAAAGTATCACGCCTTGGCCAAGGCCTTCCCGCATCGTCTGAAAGATACCTCCACCACTACTACGTTTTTTATTCTATAAGCTATTATAGAATCTGCAAAAAACAATAAAGAAATTCGTAGCATCGTTCGCTAAAACAACATCAACTTTATACTGATCTGCATCAGAAGGGATAAGCCACAAATAGGGGAATTTTAAGTTTTACCGTAATATTCGTGGAATGACCCCCACGAGGTAGGTTGGTGTAATTTGATGTAGTTCTATCAAACAAACCTAACATTGCCTTACATAGCAGGTTGGATGAGGAGCCAGAAGGTAAGGAGAAAACTAACATCGTTTGAGGCGTATATACGTTACAAAAAGAAAAGGCGTTCCATTGTGGTTATGGGTACTCATAATACAGTGCATTAAATAACATAATAGAGGATACACGCCCATCAAAATACTGTTACGAGAAATGAGAAATGGCACCACTTTTGAAGCTGTTTTCTCCACTTCCACAACACCAAATTCAAATTTATTTGCCCTGCGTTCGGGCACATTGACAATAATCAGAATTTTTTTTCTTTTTTTTTTCTTCCAAATTAAATGACCTATATGAATGAATGAATACGAAGTTACTCGTTCGGAAATTATAAGAAACACGAATTTTCTAGATAAAAATGAGATTGAAAATTGTATGGTTTCCTACTATGATATACAAACTGACGGTCTGAGCCGTAGCCCCTACCGTGAGTCAAGATGTTCGCACACATCAAAAGCCAAATCCATCCCATTGGATGACCTGCAGCATGAGGTGTGAAAATTGTGTACCTACCCTTTAGGTACCTTTTCGGCTATTTTGGATCGATTTTATTTCAAAAGCAAATGGTAGCGACTGAAAAAGAAGAATGCTTTCAGGCAAATGTGAGGCAAAGCATTTTGCAGACGCCCAAATTCTTTTCGCACAATAATGTGTTGCGAAAGGGATTCATTGTGGCGTGTAAAGAACGCTCGCCAACAACGTTATAATATAATGAGTAATAATTATGGTTTTTGGTCAAAATCAAAAGATCGAGAGTGACGCTGAGACGAAGAAAGTGGAAACACCTTTTGTCAGCCTTGAAAGGTTCTTCAATGGTGTTAGCTGACACGTGTTACGTTAATGGCGAAAAGTAGAAATAAAAGGTGTAGCGAAATGTGATTAGGATAATGCACTACACCATTCGGGCGAGTAAACTAAATTAAAGGTTACGTGCTGAGTGCAACTTCACTCTCAACCCGAAAAATTACGTGAATATCTTTTCACAAACCACCTCAAATTACGCTCGCCAAATTCTCGTGCCGAATGCGAATAATTATCTCCGTCGCATTCCTCATTTTTATCCATCGTTCCGCGAAATTGTTTTTATTTTCGTAGAATTTCGGCCTTCATTTCGCTCTTTCATTTTCGTCGGATTTTGTCATTCTGCTCTTCCGAAACACCCCCCCACTTCGACAGAATTCGAAAGTAGTTAGCAACTTGCACGTTGAAGTTCGTCATAATAGGTTAGGCCTATCTCTATAATTTTATGGTTTTCCCTGTCACACCGACCTTCCAAACTTCTTTCCAAATACTTACTCATAGAATAGACGGAAAGCTGGCAACAACATTTTTAGCCTCGTTTTCTAATCTTTGTAATATTTTTCAAATTATGGAACTAATGTTGCTGAACACAGAATTGATGATAGGAGTAATAAAGTGGGGATGTGCGCACATAGGGATCAAACTTAGCAATGCTCAAAAACGTCAGTTTCTGTTGGTCGAACATTACTGAAACTATACCTGTGGCGGGTACTCGTACTACAAGGAAACGCGAAATAAAATAACATCGGGAGAGAATTACTGACAGAACGCATTCAAATTTTCTCATAGAAATCAGGCTGCACGAAACCTATTACAAACATTACTGAGAGTTGTGAGATTTTATTTTGCCAAAAATATGATTTTAACTGTGTGCAGCTGTAGTCAGCTACCTGCATAATACGCCATATCACTCATTTTCTCAAACTTTTCCACAGATTGGCAATAACCCAGGAAGCGAAGGTATAAAAAAAAAGTTTAAAATAATTGCCGGCAAAGATTTTTCTGAAGAAATCCCTTCCAACTGATGTCCTAATAAACCCATCAAAAGTCTAGCGCAGTTTCCCTGGGGCCATCTCCCCCAGGGGGCTCAATATACCACAAAAATCAGTTTTTGATGTGTAAACATCTTAGCGCTTGGTCTTGTACCTATTCTAGTAGGGGCTAAAATGATAATTACTATCGTAACTCATATGTCTTACAATATTGTAACTTTTGGCATAATGGTTTGTGATTGTGCGCATGCGCAACACGCACGCTCACAATCACATTATTATGTTTGGTTTACACATCAATCCTTAATGTATCCCCATTCCAACTAGCTCCTTATTTTTTGCGAATATTTTGCCAAATATGAAATATAATAAGAAAAAGTATACAACAAAAATTGTTCCCAATAAAATGTTGCAAACAACAAGCTGAATATATTATGTTTCTTGTAAAGTAGAGCGCGAGACCACTAGATAGCATTTAAGTTGCTCAATGTTTCAAAAATTGGCCGCAGTAAATATTATAACTCTCAGAAAAATTATCTAAAATAGTGTAGGTAATTTTATTATTTAAGGTGATTTTTTTGTTGATTGGGAGAGGGAGTTAGAAGAGACTACTTAGAACATGTGGACCTTCCTCCCTCCCTATGATGAAGCTATCTACTGTTTCATTTGAGAAAATATAAGAGTAACCAACATGTATGACATGCCACATGCCATCCAGATGTTAATATTTCACACCACTTTTTTCGAAGAATAAAATCTTGACAGTTTTTGAAAACATTGCAACTTTAACACTTTGTAGCCACGTTGCATTTCACTTTTCGAGAAATTCACATATAACCTTATTTTATTTGGATGAAATTTTTAAGCCAATAATTTCTTTTGTTCACTCGTCCTCCATATAATTGATTATTTTTGAGATATATCGATGCCTGTGGAGGAGATTGCCATGGAGGGATTGTGAAATATTTTTGATATGCTCATTACATCAGCTGAAAGGGCTTTATGTAAAAAAATTTTTGCCAGAAATTATTTTTGTCTTTAACTCTAGGCTTCCTGGACTATAATGAAAATTTAACTGTGAATTAGGATCAAGTGGAATAAAAGTCTTTGGAATCTATTTACTCAGGCTATAATGTAAGTAATACTAATAATTGAGAACCTCTTTCTCCTTTTATTTTATGGCGATCTTTAGTTATTATGTATAATATGTAGTCTTGTTCTCCACCTAAATCGATATTTAACTTCACCAAATATAAAAATGTAAAAAAAGTAATCTGGTTAAACATTAAAAAATTTTTCATGTTCAATAACTCATTGTACATAGGTACCCCAATGTGACGTCCGAAAATAATTGTCTCATGATTATTTGAAAAAGTTAATCAGAAAATGTAAATAATCAAAAGATGAAATTTTGAAGGACAGCCCAAGATTGCAGATCGCAAGAAATATCAATATCTTAGATCAGTAAGGGAAAAATGACATGAAACATGCTTGCCTACATACTACATAGATCCATGAAGCCTTACCTCATGGTATCATACACTACTCCCAATAATTGCTGTTTAAAAGCCTCTAGTTTGAGAGAAGACGATCTTCTTTTACAGTTTGGACAATAAATAAACTTAATCATAATAATTACCGATGTTGCGACCAAATGTTTAAGGTTTTACACTCTTGATGTTATGAATCTGTTGATGAGTTAATCTTGGTAATCATGATGATCTGATATTAATTAAAAAGACGTTTTTACTGCTTGGTCTTCTGAGTTTGGTATCGCAATTACTGAACGATAATAAAGAATGCAGAAGGGAAAAATCTAATTCTCAAACTTGAAGAACTTTTAATTATTTGACCATTATTTTAGTATATTTGTAAAACGTGATTGAAAAACATACCAATTAGTTGGCCAGTCAGAAACGGAGTAATGTGTATGGTGTGAGTATTCCCTATCACACCACCAGATTGTTATCTTAAAGATCTGATTTTTTCCACACACTTTATTTGATATATTATTCATCGTTGAGTTCCGTTTTGTATTTATTATTTATCATAAAAGCTGTAATCCTAATTCACAAAGATAATCGACTGTAGAAAAACATGGGAATAGTCTGTGGGGTTGAGTCCAATTAGTTTGAATGGAACTCGGCTGTTTGATTTTAATAACGGCGAATTTTTCATTATTTATTAGTAAAGAATTAAGAATAGATCTCACACCAACAATGGTTGGTCCAAATGATCTTACTTTTTTTTTTTACTTTTATTTCCAAGTTTAATAGAAGATTCAAAAATTGTCCATTTTACCCCAATAACAGTTGGTCGACATAATCCCACACAAAACTTTTTACTTTTCATTTCCGCATCAGTATTATATTAGCCTACTGTAGGGTAGCAGCTAATGGTCTTATCAGCTGATTTGACCTATATCTTGCTCATTTCAGCAATAAAATTTAATATTTACCAAATATGAGTATCCCCCACTCAAATTTGAAAATTAAGTACCTAATTATATTACGAATAAAAACTTTTTCAGGGGTATTAATTGATATTTTATCAAATATTATCCGACTAACGCATGACACAATGCTAAAAACACACTCAATCAGCATTACAATTGTTTAGCTATAATTATGTTTCAGTCACCATTCAGTGTTACCAACTTTTCGGTATTGTGGAACTGATAATTGTCCACGTGACCACACTTTATCCTACATACAGGCCTATGTCATTTACATTTTCAACGTGTTCTGCGAGTAGGCAGGTACGTAGTCTCGGGGGTCGTGTCGTGGCAATGTTATTACGCTTTCAGCTACCCAACAGGTTCAAGAACTTTCAAATGCAAATCTGAGCACCTAACGTTATGTCAACCAGATCCCAATGGCAATATTAAAAGCATCGATGCAGAATTTTCTTTATAATTATACTCGAACGCTACAAGTACCCACCCACCTACCTACTTCAACCAATATCTTAAATTAACAATTCCAGTCTATTAGTTGATTTGTTAGTGCCTGCGGAGTGATATATCTGCTGACATTATTTGCATTTTACTAACCAAAATGCGGGTATCCGCAAGTTGCGAACTAAATTAAGATTCATTATATCACTTGACATTTTTTTCATCATTTTTTGATCATTCAGCTTCCTAACACCTAAGTAAATCCACCTATTAAACCATTCTGATCTTTAAATGCCATCGCATCATCCGCTTAATATTGTCCTACATTTTTTTCAAAGTTTCTTCGTAAGCTATCGAACTGAGGTTAACACGTCGCTGACAATACATCTGAGGCTGCACAAAAGACGAAGTAGATTTTTTATCTCTCTCCCCGTCATAAAATAAGGATGGATTCCACGTTTTTCTTTCAACGTTACCTTTCTTTTCTGCGCTAAATTATTTTTCTTTTTCACAACGCCCGAAGTGATTTTACGTCTTTACGTTATTTGGAATTTTCCGAAAAAGACTTCTCTAGCAGCAGAAAATAATACTGATTCCATTGAAAGATTTTGTTGTTTTATTTTTTTGCCATCAGTTAATGGAAATTTTGAATTCCTCTCTACCGGTAGCAATATATCCACGTATTGATTAAGTGGGGTGAAAAACTAAATTCATAAGCGTGTATCTGACATTGCTAAAAGGGATTTTTTCTTCTCTATTTTTATTTTTATTTTTTTCGTGTTTTTCAGTTTCTCGTTTGCGTTGAAAGCTTAAAATATTATGAAACGTTACATGTGTGTGTGTGTGTGTGTGTGCGCGCGCGCGCGTGTGTGCGCGTGTGTGTGTGTGTGTGCATTCCGTGCGGTTACGACAAGAAAACCGAAACAAGTTGTTTGCCAACGCAGATACGAGAAATTCACTCGATATCGCAAGAGAGCAGTAAAAGCGATGAAAGAAGTTTGCCACCCCGGTCCCCCACTCCGTTTTTTCCTCACCAAAATTTGCTGCATGCCCCTGGAAGTCTATTTTCAGTGCAAGTCGTGCAGTCGTGTAGACCATATAATAATACGGCCTTCTCGAAAATGTCAACCGAATTTATTTTTTCCTTCAGTTTTCGGCTTACTTACGTAGGTATCGAGTTGAAAGTGTGTTAGTGTGTCGGAGGGGGGACGGGGTCGTAGGTAGTGGGAAAAATGCGTTCGTGTATTCGGAAACAGTGTGGTGGTTTACTGGTTTCTTGTGTAACGACGGCGGTAACGTGTGCATCGGAAAAGGCTGGTCGAACGCGAAAGTTGGTTAATTTTTGACGACACCATTAAACATAGAACGGTTACGAAATGAGCACCAATGGGGTGAGGGGGGTGTGGGGGGGATGTGGGGGGCGTCGTCTTCGTCGAATGTAAATAAAATTAATGAAAGTGCCTTTTTCGCGTGTCGCAAGATGACGACGGAGGAGCTGGGGTTGGCGGCGGCCGCATACAACCCCCTAACCTCCGCCGAGATACGCATAAATAATTCAAAGAGCCCCGCCAACGTTTATCAACGATCTATAACTGGAAAAGTTGGCCAAAGTCATTAGCGACGACTGCGAAACGGTTGCAAAGCTCTCGACGTAGCTGGCTTCTAAAATTAGATTTTCGATTTAATAATTAAACGTGCTGAGGAGGATGAAACCGTAGAGAAGAAAAAAACAAACAAACGAAAAAAAAACAACCACCAAATAATGTAAAACATTCGCGTGGTATACGCATATGTATTGATATATATTTTTGGCAAAGTGAAATGTGATCGTTTTGCTGGTTTATGTTTAACGCTGGAAGGGATTAAGACGTTATCTCAGTGATAATTTGTCAGATTTGAAATTTTAGCACGCCGTAACCTTCGTAGCGTATGTTATGTCGTTGGTAAAAGAGGGAGAATCAACTACGACAGACTTTCACACAATCTCGGAGGCCTTATACTTTCAACGCACAAGCGTATAAGTCTACACGGCCTACGAAAAATGTGTCTGTGAATTCTTCTTCGTCCCCAATTCAGTCTGAGTCTGCGATAATTGTTACCGAATAATGTTACCTCGGCTGCAACGGAAGAAACAAAACTTGTAGCCTACCTACTTGTTTCAATCTTATCTTTACCCAGTTTACGGGGTCAAGTATTCGGAGAGAGGATAGCTACTTTACACGTTTGACTGCGAGCAGTACCTAACCTATCCGGTGACTAAAGTGAAATAATTTTTTAATAACAGCTGCAAACGATACGTAATTTTGTAGCATTGGAAATAAAAAATTCCTCGAGTACTGGTTGGCAACAATGTACCCTGTAACGTATATTTTCGTCTATCTTTAGAAATGACGAACATATTCGTTCACTCATTTTCAAATACCAAAAACGTAGATATTTATCAACAATTATGATCCTATAACTCTTTGTAAACAACCACTAAATTACCGTAGTTAATTTTACATATACAGATATACCTTCTGTATATTTATGACCTAGTTGTACCTGTTCCTCGAGTACTCGACGAGTCAGCACAACCCTATAATAACAACACCCTACCTCACTTTACCTATCCGACACGTACGTTTTCATACCCTGAACGAGTATATAATCCCTCGATTCAGTTGTATAATTGTTCAGTCCAGTTCAGTTCTTCAACAGCTACTTCTAAGTACCTGGAACCTCTCTTGTAGAAGTCTCTAGTGAACAGATAGTCTTGCTTGTTGAATTGTGATCGAATATGTATAAATATTAATGTAGATATATGTACTGTGATGTACAGATTATTATTTTATTAAATGTGTAACTTCACTCATGTGTTTGAAATATTATTGAGTCTCTACTTAATGTTAAGGTCCACGATAGTGCGTGGATGATAAATGTGAATATATTTTAGAAGTATTACTGCTTTTACAGTACGTGATATTTCGTGTATGGTGTACTTCCGAAAGTGGTCTTAAATAGGTACTTTACCACCTCTTTTGGCCGTTACAGTACCCAACGTTTTTTAGTAATATCTTTGTTGTTATTCTGCTACGTATTCACGTCTACCATAACTAGTCTTAAAGTAAACACCTCCATGTTGACTCTCTTCGATAAACTGATCTAATGTGGTACATTTACGTGTTTCTGTTATAATTTTATTGTTCATCAAATGTGTTTTTCTTCATACGAAATGGACATCGAGCCCCCCCCCTGTCCAATAATTATGTTTTCATTTTTAAAATAAGAAATGGCCAATTTCCTATGAAACTATTACCAAAATTCGTCTACATTTTCTAAAAACAAATTGATTCGATTATTCTTTATACATATTAAATGCCCGTCTACTAGGAAAACGTAAATAAGTTGAAAGAAACAGTTCCTCCTCCAGAGAAAGAAACAAAGAACAGACCAAAGTAAAAAAACTAATTTTTAATTACTAATTAAAACTTGGAATGAGAGGAAAATGAAATTTTTTCGTATGTTAGGTATTACTATGAGGTAAAATAGGGTATTAAATTACATTCGGAGTCATTTAAGTGTTTCCCAACTCTCACATATGAAGTTTGTTTTCCACTATAGAGTAGTGCAATGAAACAGAAACTGAGAATGAGCCATACCATACTTGTATACAATCACTGAGCATAGGGTAGATTACTAGCCTCACTGAAATTGTCATCCCTATTTTAATATGAATATTAAAATACGGATAAAGCACTACTACTACTGTTACTTACAATAAAATTAATAGAAAACTTGTCTAACATTTTTCGCATGCTATTCAGGTGCAAGAATTAAGTAGTATGATTACATAACTAGGTGCCCACAGACAAACTCTGCGGGTGAACCAGGCCAGCCGGGCCCACTCGAAACCAAAGTTGGCCCACGCTGAGGAATCTGAACTTTTTTTCCCTCAAATCCAACTTATTCAAACAGTAAACTTGATTAAAAAAAAAAGAAAGTAACACAAAAAAAAAAGAAAAGAAGAATGCTTTATTTGATTGGTACCTGAGCCACTACTAAAGTAGGTATAGAATACAGATTCTAGAACACATAAAACACCATAAAAATTGCTTTCACTTTCACCACTCAAAAAATTAATTCATTAATATTTAAACTCTCTCCATCTCTCCATCCTCCTGAATGTGAATCATGTATAAGGTATGCAGAAACAGGTGGAGATTAAGATTTTTGAAAGTTGAAATTTTTTGGTCCTCCCAGATGGTTTGATATAAGGATGAATAATCATCCTATGTAGATATTGGTTTTATGGCTCTATTCTAGCAAGTACATCTTCCCAAACCTTGTCGTGTTCACTTAACCAAATCTGAAAGTATCGACACAAACAATCTCACAATCAGAATTGAACACCATATCCGTACAAAAAAAGGAGCGAGTTCTGCTGGGGCATACTCACGAAGGATTGATGTGTAAACATAATAATGGTGTGGTTGTGTGGATGCGCACCGCGTTACACACATACACACACTCACACACACAACCACACACCAACATCATGTAACACACACAAATGGGAGTGACCATTGTACGAGTTACAATTATACGAATCTGACGGTCGTAATTCTCATTTAGCCCCTACCATAAACCGAGTGCAACGATGTTTACACATCAAAAATGGAGCAAAAATTCTTTGTCCACATTTATCATAATATAAAGAACTTATACTGAGCAGTTTATCGTTGTCAACAAATTTTACCCATCTCTGCATGGGACACATCGATGAACACCAAAATCATCGGAAAAAAACAAGGCGAATATTTTTTCAAATTACGCGTAAAATTATATTTTATGGTGACGTCAAAAAGAAGGAAAGACAACATTCAACATGGCGGAAATTTAGTTTTTCGCTGAGAAAATTAATTTCTGCGACAAATTTTTTGTCAAGCTCCGTACGAAAAGGACCGAAATAAATAAATACAAATTAGGCTACGTACGGCGAAGTTTCAACCAGCCTTAAAAGCATAGTCAGTAGGTACAGAAAATAGACTCAGTTATACCTACGTACCAACCACCAAAGCAAAAGGAAACAACAGTGGAAATAAAGACGCTAACAGAATTAGAAAGATAAGAAATGTCGAGAAAAAAATATAAAATAAAAAAGAAATACAAAATGGTTTTTACTTTCAATAAAATTAACTTTTCCAACAAATCGAAACACAATAAAGTACCTACGAGTAAGTATAAAGTATTCGGTTTGATTTTCCTTAAACTGGGTGAAAAAAGTAAGAAGTTGACGTGAACTTTAATAGTGTAACGTAAAACGAATTTTCCATTCTTTGCCGACATTTTAAAACGAGTAACTCGGAGACAGCCAGAAATGGAAAAAGAAACGAAAAGAACGATTTTAATAGACGAGGAAAAAAAAAACAAACTATAGAAAACTGTTGGAAATTTAATTTAAAACACTTAATGGAAGTTTTCAGTCGGGACAACTTCGTAATTTTTACAAGTAAATCATTTTATAACGATGACACAATTTTATAGAAAGCATTTCGGTACACCGTGTACGAGTAAATTTCACATTTTTGTCAGCTATAACCGCAATTACCAGGAGTGTTTGAAGTTCTAAAACTTTTGGACACTTTTTGGATACGAAAAGTTCGTACACATAAAAAGAATGACTGGCTATACTTGTATGTACCCACAGGTGGGTATCTATTCGTATGGTAGATGTAGGTCAACGACCTCATTCGGCATAGAGGCACAAACTAATGTTGCAATCACAATCGTCTCATTTGTGATATTATATTGTCCTAACAATTACGCTGAAATGACGACATATTATTATTTTTCAAAATCAAGCAAAAAACATTTTTTGTAACACCTAAGCAAAAAATACATTTTTTAATGCCGTTTCACCGAACAAAAATTGATACGATTTCATTTTGTTAAATAAACAGTATCCCCACTTGAAAGTATTTCGTAATCGTGATTATTTTGTGAACTTAGTTTTTACTTTACGTTAGGCTTACCGTCCTATGCGATGGGGGCTTAAAAATGGATTACCTAGTTTTTCTATAAGTAGCTACGTACCTAGTAGTACTTGATTTTAAATGCATAAGATACCTACCTTAATTTTTTTTTGGACCTTTTGACATTTTTATCACTTTTTGTTTAAAACTTTGTTTTTTAAATTTTTTATTGCAAAATTTGTTTCCTTGGTGTTACAAACTTTATTTTTTTCACTTTTTATTGCAAACTTTATTTTTACTTTTTGTTACATATTATTATGACGTTATCTTTTTACTATGTACCTCGGATTAAACATTTCCAATGTTAAAAAAACGCCTTTCAATATGACTCAAAAAAAACTGTTGGGCGCATGCGCACTTTCAATTAGACTTCCTCGCACGGCTCCATCACTTTACTGTATGGCTCGGCTACTTCCTTAGTTTTTTGTTGTTTCTAAATTAGTATTAACAAGTTAGTCATTTGGTTAAATTTTTGACCTTTTATTTTTTTTTAAGGGGGAGGAGGCTGTTGTGAGAAATGGTGTGTAGCACCCGTACAAAGTAGATAATTGATAGGTACTCACCGACTTTTTGCACTTGTATCACTAATTCACAAATAACTATACTTACACTGAAACATAATTGTAGCATCAAGGCTGAAACATTCGCGGGAAAATCCTAAAATGTTTACTGAAGAAAATAATTATTTGTGATACGAGAGCGTAAAGTAGGTGATTTTGATAAGAGTGTGAATTTTGCAGTGCGAATAGAAGGCGAGTGCTGCAAATCACACGAGTATCAATCACCTCCTCTTCACGTGTATCACACGCTATTTTTTACAACACCCCTAATGTCTCCAAAAAATGGCAATGAATTTTTTTTTTTTTTTCATCAGATCTAAATAATAATTAATAATTCAATTTTTTAAGCCTAAAAATTTTTATTAATTTTTCTCAGTTTTCTCGTTTTTAGAATGTTTTTGAAAAATACGGTATTTAATTCCAAGCGAGAAATAATAAAAACTTAGGAAGTAGCCAACCCACGCGAAAAATTAATTAACCCGTGCGAGAAATTCGTCGAGATGTGCGAGAAATTCCATTTGCAAGTGTGCATGTGCAAAAGATAATGTTTCGACTTCACATCGAAACTCGCTACATTTTCTTTCATTAAGGCGCGTAAAAAAAGACATACTTTTGGGAAGGATGTTGCAAAATAATTATTTTCATGTTTTTTCAATCATTTGAAGTCTTGGAATTTTTTCGTGAGTCTATGTTTTTTGGGGCTCAGAGGTGGCTATGGGAGTTAGCAAATTATACAGGGTGTTTTCTAAAAAACCTATCAAATTTTATCAGTTGATTAAACAATTCAAGATAAATAAAAAACGCATCATAAACATAATTATGTTCTACTCTCAACGGTTAAGGAGGTAGGTACGATTAATATTCATTATAATTTCTATTTGATTGTGAAAACCTATAATTATATTACTTGCGACGAAAAACAAAAATGATCCTTTTCACTTTTCACCTATCCGATATAGTAAAAGTGTTAGGAGTTTGCCAAGTTGCCCTAAAAAATCCAAAAATAGACATTAAGTACAGCTTAATACCCTAAAATTGGTTGTAAAGTTAATAAGGAATAGGTGAAAATGAAAAATACCATTTTCATGTGACGCTTAGTCAACTATGTGTTCACGTGGTCAAATAAAAATTTGAGAGCAATGTTACTGATGTCATAACTTTAGTGAACCAATCTTCTTGACCGTTGAGAATAGGACATAGGTAGGTTGTCATGTTTAAGTATTAAACATTTTTCTGATTCATCTGGAGGACTTGAAGTGGAGACTTCAGCTAAAGTTGGGCGGCCTTCCTGTATTGGTTGTATTTTCAGTTCTTCGATTCTGCCACCCTTATCTCCATTTCACGCTGTAAACTTCTTCAGTAGGCATAATTTTGACCCCTATCAAAAAGCGCATGAATTGGAAAGTAATGGTACCCACGTTTTGTTTTTATTCTGCATTAGACAAGTTGTTACCTACGTACTTAGTGAAATAAAACAGACGCATTTAAGAAAGAATAATAATAATAATAATAATAATAATAATAATAATAATAATAATAATAATAATAATAATAATAATAATAATAATAGGTGTGGTGACGGGTGATCGTTGACGAACGAGTGTGTACTACACACTCGTCGACCACCTAGCAGGCCAGTGGGGTAAAACCCACGAACTCTGTTTTTGCTCTCATGGCTGTACATTTCGTCTGTGCAGCTAAACTTGTTTACTGGGCTCGGCCCACACACACTCCTCACTGTACACGCAACCGACCGTTATTGGTGTTTGTGTGGTGTTATGTATTAACATATGCACACACCCACAAGTGGTGACCTCCGACGTAAGTATTTTATTTTTGTTGTTGACGTTTCACCGTCAACAGGGGAAGGAACCATCACCTCCTTCCCCACCACTTCCAACTAGCTTGGAAACAAACAACCAATCAGCTTTCAACAGCTGATTTCCCAAACCACACCCCTTCTTCAAACGTTGACATACCCGCCAACAATTGAAGAAGTTAGTCAGTCGGCTCTCGTCAGCCGATGGAGAAGGTTCTCCTTCTCCTCCCCTTTCCCTCATTGCTCATCGGTACTTAAGCACCGACCAACTTCCATAAAAATCAGTTGGCATTCGACAGCGGACAGAGAAGGTTCTCCTTCTCCTCCCCTTGCCATTTCCCTATTTTTTCATTTTTCCCTCTCCTCTTCCCAGGCTCGACATTGGTACGTAAGTACCAACCAGCCATCCTATAGAGAACCAAACAGTCGGCAATCAGCTGCTGATGAGGAAAGTGAAAACTTAGCCTCTCCTTCCAACTACCACCATGGCCTCCAAACTAACCCCGTTGTCCCTCAATGACCTGGTTCTCCCGCTGATGCCTGTGAAGGCCGCAGTCAGCAATCCTTCCAGGAGGATGGAGAACCAGCCCAACCCCTCAACTGCCATCCACTCAACGCCACATACCAGTATGCGTTCGTCAAATGTACTGACAAACTTGGCAATCCCGCAGTCCTCCACGCTTGTAAACTTAGGCCCATTCCTCGACAGTTACCTCCTGGGCAAAGAGCTTCCAGTCAACCAGCACCAGCCAGTAGACAGCTCCATGCTGAGGTTATCCCCCATCCTTGATCGGCAATTGCACCAGCAGGAAGCAAATTCCACCGCAATTGGCTGTACCCCCTCGCCTTCCTTACAAGCCAATCCTCCCTGGTTACTCACAGGCCTTCCACCCTTTAACGCCGAGAATGTGCGTCTCTGGCTGCAGCAGATTGAGAATCTTGCTTGAACCAGTGGCAATACCAGCGAGTCTCAGCTATACCTGGCAATCTCTGGCCACTTGCCGACCTAGGTAGCCAATGCTGTGTTGGAATTACTGTACAGTTCTGACGACTCACTGCACACTTGGTCAAACCTCTGCAACCAAATCCAGCAGGAATTTTCCCCTTCCTCCTACACCCGCATTAGAACCTTGCTGGAGAATACCCATCGTCTACCTTCCGAGAGGCCTTTGGTGTACCATCGCCGCCTCATCATGTTAAACAAAGGAAGAGTCAACGACGATGTCCTCCGCAACCTTCTTTTCCAATCCCTCCCAGTCAATATCCGACAGACATTGGCCATGATCAACCCCGTGACCTCTCAACAGGCAGCACTCGAAGCTGACAAGGCAATAGCTCTTGAGCAAACCTTTCCATCAACAACCCCTGCCACTAGCACCATCTCTGCTATTGCAACTCCTGCGACATCTCCGTTGACAACACCAACGGCTAATTCCTCGGAGTTAGCTACCATTACCCAGCTGCTTCAACAGCTCTTGGCTGGAAAACAGGTGAGTTCTGTCAACGCCCCTAAATATCCCACTCCATTCACCAAACATGAGCATTTGCATTCACGCGACGCTAGGTCCAGAGACAGATCGCGCTCTCGTGACTCTAGCTCCGGTTGTTCAAAACCACAGACGACGCTACGAGTCATCGATGGTAAGAGACTGGTAAATACCTGCTCTCCCTCCCATTCAAACGATGGCTACTGTTGGTATCACCAACAGTTTGGGAGGAAATCGCGCAACTGCTCTGACCCCCCATGTTTGTGGTGGGACAAACACCAAAATTGTGACCACCACGATTCCAAATCCCCTACTCATTTGGGAAACGAGTAAACGAGTCAGTCAAGATGGCACTCCCACTCTTTTCACCTCAGTCCATCTATTTGTAGAAGATCTGCTTAGCGAGCATCACTTCCTGGTTGACACTGGCACAGAGATATTGGCTATACCTCCAACCGCTGAAGACTGGAAATGCAACGCTAAGCTCCAAATCTACGCGGTGAACCAAACTCCAATTAGTACTTACGGAGTTAAGCTGGTGCAGGTGGATTTTGGCCTTCGACGCAAATTTAAGTGGGCCTTCATCATCATCGATATCGCTGATCCCATCATCAGAGCAGACTTCCTTAGCCACTACCAACTGCTTCCCAATGTCAGCGAAGGACACCTCCTTGATAAGATCACTGAACTTGCTGTAGTAGGTAAACCTTGCGCTATCGACTATCCCCCAGAAATTTGCCTAACCATTGCCCACTCAAATAGTCGATTCCAAAAAAATCCTCGATAAATTTCCCAGTGTAACCGGTAAAGAAGGCTTGCGCCTGAGGATTTCCCCTACCGAAGTCACCCATGACATCAAAACTGTAGGTCGACCGATGTTTTTCCGTGCCCATTGTCTACATCCCAAGAAGTTAAGGGCAGCCCGTCTTTCCTTCTAAACCATGCACAAACGTGGGGACTGTCGACCTTCCAAAAGTGCCTGGTCATCCCCCTTGCATATGCACATGAAGCCCGACAAAACAAGGCGCATGCTTGGTGACTACAGATCCCTGTGTTGTGCCCTACAATGAAATGGCCCTTTACCAACAACACAACCCGCAACTTGCCCAATACCTTGCAGACCCCAACTCTGCCCTCATCCTCAAATTGTTCAGAGTACCCGGACACATGTTACTCTTAATGTGCGACACGTCCACGGGGAAAAAATGACCCTTCGTACCTGCCAAATATCGGAGAACGTTCTTCGATTTGATTCATGGGCTCTCGCACCCGAGTGGTCGGACAACTGCCTGTCTGATTGCTAATTGATTCATTTGGCCTGGCCTACGATCTGACTGCCTACGTTGGTCGAAAGAGTGCACCCCATGCCAACAAGCTAAAATTGGTAGACACTCCAAAGCCCCTCTCCAAGTTTTCTGCCCCATTAATCGCTTAAAGCATTGGCGCATCGATATCGTGGGTCTGTTGCCAATGGTTAGCAGTCCTCGTCATTGTCTGACAATGATTGACCATGCCACACAATGGCCTCAGGCCATCATGACGACAGATATTTCCGCAGATCGAGTGGCAACACTCTTCATCCAACACTGGGTGTCCTCCTTCTGCGTCCCTGACACCATAACAACGGACCATTGACACCAGTTCAAAAGTTCTTTATTCAACTCAGTTGCGTGCCAGTTGGGAATACACAAAATCTCAACTATGGAACCCACCAAGTGTCGTCACTCCCATCGACGGCACCAACCTTCCATAATGTAATTGTGAAAGTGTGAATACGTTCACCTAAATCACCCGCAACCATGGCGACTCCCCCTCATACATCCCAGCTGATCTGAAAACAGCTCAAAACGTATGGCTACACGTTGATACACCTCGTAAAGCACTCGATCCACCGTACTCCAGCCCATACAAAGTCCTCAATCGTATGGATAAATTGTTCATTGTCAACATACAAGGACAACACACACGCATATCAATCGATCGCCTAAAGTCGGCCTATGTCTACACAGATATAGAAGCCAACTCAGATGACTCAACTTCCATCGATGATCCTTTGGGACCGACAGTTGACTTGCCATCTGATGTCATTTTACCTAAAAACGACGATTCACCCCCAAATGCCTCACCCCAACCTTCGATGTCGTCTCCAAACACAGACGACACGCTTGATTCTTCCCCGATTGTAATTACACACGATCAAAATAAAGAATTGCATCCCGAAGCGTTATTGAAGGAAATAACACAATCTCACCCCATTGGCCAGTCTCCTAGTCAAACAACTGATGCTACGCTTGACAACAAACCAATTGCAATTTCCCTTCCCCTCCCACACTCGTCCAAGTTGGCTCACGCCACTGACAACAAGTCAAGTGTTGTAGATGACAACGTATTACAAAAATTGTTTCATGGCACCACCCAGCTGCATAAATACGACGCGTCTTCTTCTTTGGAAGACAAACTGGCCCCGCCTACAAAACAAACTTGTAATATTAATGTGCAACAACAGCTGATGCAACTGCACCTTCGTTCGTGTTTACGAGACGAAAATAAACGGCGGTTATGGTCAAGAAAACGAGTAAAATTTGTGTTTTAGAAACTCACTCTTCTCTTGACGCGTCCAGCAGTTATATACTCTTCATCAAATGCTGTTCACCAGGCGCTTTTAACTATATTTCACGGAGCGTAATAGACTGGCGAAATGTCCCAAGAGCATCTTTCCCACAGCATGTTTGAGATTTTGGACAATGAAGAAACAGCCCTTTTAAGGGCTACAACCCCACCAACAGCAGGCGGTAACGGCAATGCCCTGTTGTCTCCTCATGCAGATGACCATCACTCCCTCTCTCCCTCCTTCTCACCCACAACATCACCTGCTGACGTCCCATCTCCCTCCTCCATGGCTACTGCCACCTCTCCACCAGTGAAGCAGACATCGCCTGTATCCTCTACGTCAGATCAAGTATCAGTATCATCCGTGACACCTACCTCTGTCAGACCTGCACAAGAAGGTGCAAGCCGTACTTCTTTGCAAGTACCACAATGGCGATCTACGCTGAGTCAGAGGGTGCAGTCTGCTGCCAGGAGTTGAGGAGCGCCCCTCCGACAGTACCAGCCTGCTCCTGGAGTGGAGGCTCGGGGCTCTGAGATCATACAGCGCAGCCTTGTCCGTAGCTCTCATTCTTGAGTCTTCGTGCCCCTGCCTAGGAAGACCACGTACTTGTTGGAGACGTCACCTCACGCTTGGGCCGCTGTACAATTAGGCAATGCGCAGATTGACACCCGCACATTTGCCAAAGTTGTACAGCGCGTTCAATCTAACGGACCTTTTCCAGGTCCTCAACCATCCTCCTTGGCGGGCCTCCCCTCTGGGGAATTCCAACTGCTCAAGATGGTCAAACATATTGAACCGCTTCCTCTTCAGAAGCGCCGAGCAAAAACAACTGCCACGTTGCGTACTAGCGGTTTTAAACTTCCGTCTGCAGCAACAAAGCAGTCCCCCAACCGTCAACTTCCAAAGTTGCGGAGGCACCAGTAGCCACGCAAAAGGCATCGTTGGTCCCAAAAGGCAAGTAGCCTCTACTTCGCCCTTTGGTCAAACCAACTGCTGAGGAAGAGACAACGATGGACGTCGACCCTACTCTGTCCCCAACCATCCATCTCCCCCCAACCCCCATGATGGTCCCTCAATTTGTACTCTCCCCAGTACGTGAAGAGGTCAAACTGACAGAACGTGCTGCCGTTGATAACTCATCCATTATCGACTTAACGGCAACACCTTCGCTGGAAAATGTCCCCGAGCCTTAGACCTCCACCTCTTGTGCTAAGAGTCCCCCAGCTGATGGCAAACCGGCGAAGCGTCCCCGTTTAGGCTGTAAGGCAGGTGGCTGCGCTTGGCGTGAAGCTCGCGCTTGCGGCCTCTCCTACAGAGAGCTTAAACGGGACAAAAGACGCGGCAAATCCCAAACCCAAACTCCCGCTCCATCTCAGGCTTCAACACAGGAGCCTGCCCCGTCTGTGGTACAGCTCCCTGTACTGCAATTGGTGGTTCCTCCTGTGTCGCAGAATCAAACACTGCAGCCGTGGGAGCAATTTACCGCCACTGTGCTTGCAGCACATAACGCCTTGTCGCTTGCCCTAGCGACAACACCAATGCCACTTCCCCAAGTTGTGATGCCACCCCCCAGAATTCCCATTCCCCCCATCTACAACTCTTGGCACCGGTATATCCTCAAGCCCTGGTTATGCCACCTTTGATGGCGCCCCCTATAACCTACCTGCCGCCCCTCATGAGCATTCCCACATCTCAACCCCAGACTCCACTCATGAGATCACAAACTCGAGTGCGTCCCACTCCCCAGCTTCAAGTACCCCAAACACGCCCTTCTTGTCCCACTCTCCCTGAAAACTTTGGTAAGCCCAAACCAAAGGGACCTGGCAATCCTACTACGTGAACGACATCCATGAGTGTAGTAGTGAACGCTGCGCCACACTTGACTGGCGTCACAGGTCACTGTAAGTTTCTCCAGAAACTTACTAGGAGGAGAGTGGTGTGGCGACGGGTGGTCGTTGACAAACGAGTGTGTAACCACCTAGCAGGCCAGTGGGGTAAAACCCACGAACTCTGTTTTTGCGCTCACGGCTGTACATTTTGTCTGTGCAGCTAAACTTGTTTACTGGACTTGGCCCGCCCACACTCCTCGCTGTACGCGCAACCGACCGTTATTGGTGTTTGTGTGGTGTTGTGTATTAACACATGCACACACCCACAATAGTAAAAAGAAAATCCTCAAAAAAAAAAAATGAAAACATTCTACGCAATTAACGTCAAGTCTGCATTCAGGTACAGTTGGAAAAGTAGAGAGAAACAAAACCGAAAAAGAAAAATGTATAGGTAGTCCAATTGAAAAGTTTATATCGAAGTAATTAAAACTTGGAATATGAGAGTCACATTTATATTTTTTTCTTTTTTCTTTCGATCTCATTCTCTCCTTCCCACTCTTATTCCATTCTTTTTTCATTTAGTCAAAGGATCTACCGTTGGAGAGGTGTTAAACGCTGGAATGAAAATTCAAATAATAGCTTAGAAAAACTTCTCCCAATGTGAAAATAAACTAACGCGGTGGAAGAAAAAGACAAAAGGAAGATAGAAAAAACCTTAATACCTGTTATGAAGTCGATTTTCATGTGCTTTTCAGGTATGAATGTGAATGATAGCGCTATGACAACTCAAATTCACTGGCAAAAAATTAAAGGAAAAAAAGAAAGGAAAACGAACTTCGAAGAAATCGTTACTTTCATTCCTTTTGTTTTTTTCCTATTTTTTTTTTTTTTTTCAACTGGCTCTATCTTTTTATTTTTCTTTGAGTCGTCAGTGAGATAAAAAAATACGGACGAAGTTTCTAATTGTGCTGTATTTTTTTGAAAGCATTAAAATTTTGTCGGCACACTGTAAAAAATTTTCTATACACATAACTCAACTCTCGTTTGACGCTTGTTCAGCTATTCAGATGAACAAGATTATTCTATAAAAATACCAAAACTACGGTAAGGGCCAAAATGAACTTATATTAATTTAGAAGGTGACCATACTCATATTGTAATGAATATTCAGCAACCATTTTTTTCATGTCGAGATTTTTTTTCGTTCCTTCTTTCGCTCTTGTTTTTTTTTAATTTTTTTTTTCAAATTTCATTTTAAATGTTGACTACTGTTGAGCTGCAGTAACAAAATTTTAAGGTATTCGTGAAATTTTACCAGTACAATTACAGAATTTCAGCTGGTCTAGTTTTCACCTAATTTCAAGTTGTTCCACAATTAATTTGTGTTTTTCTCCTCTCTGCTGGACTGAGTAGTTCCATTCGAGGAGAGTAAAATACAAGCTAATCAGAAAGCTCAATGATTTGCTGCATTTGATTGACCGTGAGAGCTCTCGCACTTCTTCGTTTCTTCGTTTTCTTGGTGTGAGCACTTATTTTGATGTTTTAATCCTATAATTTGTTACACATATATTTTTGTTCAATGTTCTCTTGAACATATTGTTCTGTGTCCTCCTCGGTCTTGGACGTTCTTTTCAAACCGTTGGTACCTATGTAGCCTCTTATTTAGGTTCATTACATTAGTTTCGTATTTGAAATTTGTATCATCTATTTTATTGATAGACATAATTATCTGGCTACGCCACGTTTTAGTATGTTAAAATGGTGGGATATTATCTTGATCTCAACAAGTAGGGAAATCTATTTTAGACTTAATTTTAAGCACGCACATCTCAAACAAAATATCCAAAAGATAATTAAAATTATGTGAGAGAGTGGCAAGCTATCTGGGCTAGATTTTGTTTGTCTTTGTCAAGAAATTCTGCAAATAAATTTGGACTTTATGTTATTTTTAGAATTCAGGGTATTCGAGTTTATGTGTAAATTCTTGAAATTGGGTGAAAAATTTATGCACCCAAGCTGGTTTTTTGTGTCATTTTCCTACCTGAGCTGGCATACTACAATTTTTGAAGTTAAAGGATATGCAAATATGACATTTAATAGGTGGTAATATAATCCAGACACAAAACATCGCCAATATTGTCTGGTTTAATAATTTCTAATACTCATTCTCCCAGAACACGACCCCAGACGAAGAATATCCATAAGCCGCAGCGGCAATGTAAATACCTGCATTACCAACCCAATTATTTAACTGAATCAATATCGATACTATAGGCTTTATTTTCACTTTTAACTCTACTTTATTTTCAACATAAATCTTGTTATATATTAATAAAATAAAAAATTATGCGTAAAATATTACGTATAAAAAGCCAAGAATATTACACGTCGAATAAAAAAACATGAGTAAGCATTCCGTCCTATGACGAACGGGGAAAGATAATAAACAAAAAAAAATCGTAGAAATTTCAAGCAGGAGGTAGCAGAAACGAAAATGAAAGGGAGAAATAAAAAAAGAAAAAAATATATGATATAACTGTGAGTGGAATTTTACAAAATCCAAACTACTATTGACATTTTTCGGTAGTTTAGGGGGCGTCCTGTTGAGGCTCTGGGTATCTATTTATGGCAAATTGATATGGATACATTAGGTAAAGATATTTTCCCAACACATCTTTGACACTACCACAATTTTTTTATTTCGACGAATTTGGGTTAAAACTGGAAACCGGACCTGAAGCTCATCCAGATATACGTACGCTTACCATAATTACGAAATTCAAAACTGGAAAAGGGGTACAGGATGGATACCGGTTCACAAGAAAAATTTTTGATGAAAAAGTTTTTCTATCTACTTGTTAGAATAATTGATCTCAAAAAACAACTTAATGGTGGGTGTGGATGTATTTTGTCATAAACTTTAGGACAGACGTTGATTTTCGTCTACCAATATTTCGTTGTTATTGGATGTCCGGTTTATGCTCTAGAATAGCTAACTCATTTAAATGAAATTCACTGACTTTTTATTTTTTATTCATAAATTTAAGGTAAAACTTACAACCGGGACATAAAGCTAAACCCAGGAGACCGGGACCGGTTCTTCAAACCGGGATGTATGGTAAGCGTAGGTGTTCCTACCTGAGTTTTGAACGTTTAAATAGACGTAAAAGTATCTCACAGGTAACCAACGTTGTAAAACTTCTCCCTCATAAAGATTGCGCAGGTTGCTTGGCTGTTTTACATTTTGTTGTAGTGACTGGCAAGTATCGTAATTTGATTATATGCTTTATGCTTCTTCATAACCTATTACCTCATGAAGCGCTACAGTCAGGGACAGAAGATAATTATTATAAAATACATTATAGATCAGACAGATCTACGGAGCTGATTATTGTACAGTTTTTTATAATGATCTGGATGATCTGGAATAAAAGTTCAACACCTCAATCAAAAACAGAACATTATTTTTCAAACATAGATGCAGTTTTTTTGTTTTTCTTCCGCTTAGTGAACTTTTGTTTTTGACTTCCTCCTTGATTTTCATAATTTCGAACTCTTACTTGATACCTTTCAAATGATAATTAGACTATATTTTAAATTGTCCATGCTCCAAACAGAGGCGGAAAAAGCGCGAAATGAAACTCTTTCATTCGCCCATGCATTTCCATACAACCCAACTAGACGACCATAAAAAAAAAAAAAAAAAAAAAAGACGAAAAAATGAATTCCCAACTGAACCAAAGAAACGTAATCAAAGGTTCGTATTTTTAATTAAATAGGTAGGTAGTCGACACCAGTTCGAGGTAATCTCTTTCAAAATTTGAAATTCAACATTCAGCGATCTTTTATTTAATTATTAAATACAGAGAGATAGAGAAAAAGAAGAAAAAAAAGTTGAAAGAAACCTGGGCAGGGATTTCATTACGTATTTAAAATAATTATTACCATACGTAATCGCCAAAAAAATTTTAATTACATTTTGCTATTTCGCACTTATTCGACGGTAGGTATAATGTTTTTTATTTTGGTTTTTATTTTAAAGAAAAAAATTCTCTTCTCCTACATTTTTCATGAATTTTCGCTGTTTTAAGATCAAGTGGATCAAAGCCGTTATAAATATTTTGTAACATTTAAATGCAAATTTACAGAGGCCATCTAAAGTTGAAACATAATCGGCTTTTGCTCAGACACAATGCACACGCTATTACCAATTTAAAAATTCAAAAGATTGCTATGAAAAGGGTGATGATAAATACCCACAGAATAAAAAGTAACAAAAAGAACTTACTAGCCTCTACCAAAATGGCCAAATATGGAGGCTTGTGGTATGCCAACTGAGGTGGCGACACGCCACAACAAAACAAACCCAGTTGGCTATATATTTTTTACAAAATGCCACTTTCAAGCAACCTAAGACTCTCATAATGTCCTCGAGGTCTACAACACCAGGTCCTAAAAACACAGAATGGAAGACTAATACCAGATGAGGGCCAAAAGTTGGGTGTGCTTGGATAGCCTGCCAAGGTCTTTTTTTCGGAAACTTATGAAACTTGGAATTATGAAAATACAAAAACAATTATTGAAATTGATGTGTTGAATTTTAAAACCCCACTAAAAGGAAATACACTACATAGTGGAAAACATGTCCACCCCCGCCTATTTGCCCATATTAGAAGAAATTCAGCAAATTACAAAAAATAAAGACATGGCACATAAATACTCGGACTTTTATTCTTAACATAAAGATAAAAACAAAATGAAGATTTCATGTACAGTTGTCCATATTTGTGAGTGGGAATGAACAAACTAGAAGTGTAAGTAAAAACGAAGTTATGAAAAATGAGGCAAGAAGTCTGAATGGACAAGAGCACAAGACCATGCTAATACAGAAGTTAAACAAAGAATGATAGGTTAAATTGCCTGTGATGGTGGATGGAGATAAGGCCAAATCACATTAAAAATTTCCCCCTTCCAAATGCACGTATGCGTTTGAAAGAGAGACATTTTTAATGATGTTTTTCGTCCCTAATATCCTATAAAGATTTAAGAGACCTAAATCTTGACAGTAAAAGTTACAAATTTTTTAGGAACACCTCATGCTGTTCGTATAAAAGATGTAAGCTAGTTAATAATAATCATTTTTAATTTGTTCATTGTTATTTTAATGCAATATTAGTGCCTACAATATTATGCGAATTTAACCTTGGACCTACCGAGGGTGGTATTCATGGACGACTCTAACCTTCAGCTAAGTATTAGGGATTTCACGCACTACAACATAACTGTGCAATGCCTATTCCTTTTTACATGAACATTTCTCAGTTTTGCTGTAGTGTGAGATATCCCTAATATTTAGCTAAGGGTTAGGGTTGTCCATGAATACCTTCCTAATATTCCAGGCATTAAACAACAACTTCATAATCTGTATATAAAGATAATAATAATATATTATACAAAGAATATGAAGCGATCCTACACGCTGTATTGATAAGAAAATCAAAGCGACACCTAGGTATGTTTTCAGGTGTACACTGATGCGATACCCTGGGCAGAAAACCTACCTTTCAACTCAAACACTGTGCAGTTAAGGCTACATCCCCTTTGTTGGATGATGTTAATTTGGTCGGTTGACAACACCAGATGAAACATACTGATGGAACGAACCAAGTATTCTGATCACTTCCTTGTCTGTATGTAGCTCCACAACTACAAGTATGTTACAAGCATTGCCTATGTGACATTCACAAAATTGATACGTTCCTGCGGTAAAAATTAATTATTTGCATGCTTATGCTGGTTATCAACCTCTGATACCCTTTTTTATGGAGAAAGATCTTGGTAAGTGACTACGACGACCAGTTATTAGTTTGGTAAGATTATAAAAGGAGAACAAAACTGATATTTCATCAAAATTATAGATTACAAAATGTCAAACAGACAAAGTTGTAAAAAACCACACATATTTTGATTTAGCCGAACGTGAATCAGTCGTTATTATTGCTTTGAAAGTGATTCAAATAATGTATTTTTGTCAGATCAATTATCAGAATCTCATGCGAATTGCAAATTCCAAGCAAGAGCTTTACATTTTTAAATTTTTTATTGGATGTTTCAAATATTGTGAGAATAAAACATGCAAAATGGAAATAACACGCAATCCAAATGAGAAAAATCATCACACTCGATAGAGAAAGAGTCATTTCTGCCATACTCGATGAAAATATTTAATGTGAGCAACACAAGGCAGTTGGAGTCATTCGAAGTGAGTCCTAACAAATAGTCTACACTCTTCAACCCACTCAGTAAAAGTAGGCTATAGGCTATGTTAACACTCAACTTGTTAGCAATAACTTTTATGAGTGCTAATTATAAAAAGAAATTGAGGTAAACTACAAATTTTAGATCACTTCCAGTCATTGGTCAAAGTTTTGAAGTTGCTGCGCAGTGGTTGTACAAAATTACAACAGGCTGCGCTCTATATGGGCATCAAAGCAGGGAGTATTTTCAACATTTTTCGTCTCCGATGTTTTTGTGGTATTCCAAGGAGGTGGCTGCATCCTAAAAGAAAAACGCTCTAATCTACCATCTTTTTCACAACCTCTTTAATATTCCAAATATCAAAACTTTAAACCAGAAAAATAAATAGTTTTGAGCAACAGGATAAGCCAGAATTACAGAACTCGTAGAGTACCCTCTAGTTTAGACCTACGAATCATCACAATCATTTCCATATACAAATCATGTTTTTACTACCTCATTGTCTATTCATTTTTCACCCAGCATCAACCGATTATTCACCTTGCTCGGTGGAGTCAACCCATTTGAGAGTTTTAACACATTTAGAAAAAGAAAATCATTCTTTCAAAAGAACAATCCATAATTTAATATTAATTAAATTCAAGTTGTTTAAAGCACTGACCTCTATACTGGTTATGATTCTTATCCAAAATATGAAAAAAGTTATTACTTATGATAATTGATGTTGGTTTAACACAAATCGGCATATCTATGAAGTTGTTGTGCCCCAACAAACCCAAAAATTAACCAACAAGAATTAATCCCTTACTGTACAACTGGCTCGAATCTTCTTGGAGCACCGATTTTAGTTACTTTTTTGAATTCTTGAGGGTTAAGTATATTGGACTCTCAGGTTGTGATTTGGATTATCCAAGATACGACGAACACAAGTTTTTTGAATTTAAAACTTTGAAATTTTAGTCCGAAAATAAGCTACTAAGCTTTAAAATTTTTGTTTCTGAATTTGTTAGAAGTATTCACAAGAAAAACACGTGATTTTGATTTTTAATTATCTTTGACAAATTTTTCAATTTTACAGTCAATGAAATTTTTGATTTTTTCCTATTTCATGAAAAACTTTAATTAGTGATTTTAAAATTTCCCAGGTGACTACTGTACTTCCCTAGAATATATTTAAAACAGCACTAGTTTAAGGCATAATTTTAACAATCCAAATAAAACATGTTACTGCTCGACTCGAGTATAACTACAGAGGTAAAGGATTTGTTGGTCAAACAGTAGCTTTTATAATAGTGGCTAATCCTAAAGTAAGCCTCAACAATAGAAACAGAGTTTCATTGGACGACTCCTTATTTTCCAGAAGAAACTAGAGGCACATGTTTTTATAAATTTTAGAAAAATAACTTTTTTTTTCTTTAGCTTTAATCCAATGTATTGGAAAAAGATGGATAAAGCCATAAATATTTGAGAGAAAATAAGCCTGTCGTTTCTTTATGGAACAAACAGTGAAATGGTTTTATTTAAAATCTAAAAGAAGATGAAAAATCACAACATAGATACTGTTATTTTGAAAAGTAGAAACTGCGTCCGGCTTGGAAGTTCCCCTCAATTAGGTCAAAGGTTAAAGAAGTCAAACTCGATGAGTCTTCTACACTGATGATAAAGATTTAGGCAAGAAAAATATCTTCTAATTTTTATTTAAATAAAATTATTGAAACGAAAAGTATTTGTTTTGAAATCAATTCTGAATACATTTTTGGTTGAAAATTATGATTAAATTTTAGTTTCCATGACGAGAAATAGAAAAAAGAATGTTTGGTATAAATGTTTGAAACTTGTTATCCGTCAATATTTCTCTGAGATATGGCTATGAGAAACAACCGACTCAAATTTGGTAGTTTGACTTATATTAAATTTCCTTATGAGAATAGAGGATAGCTATGAAATTTGGCGAAAATAATAAACTCAGATGTAATAAAAATGAATGTAACGAAATCGGATTATCCAAATATTTTTGATATTT
Source organism: Ericerus pela (assembly GCA_011428145.1). Lineage (NCBI taxonomy): Eukaryota > Metazoa > Arthropoda > Insecta > Hemiptera > Coccidae > Ericerus > Ericerus pela. The sequence continues at coordinate 878,853 of WOFM01000410.1, read as the reverse complement.
AAATTTCCAATGGAACATGACGTGTTTATTAGAGGGTGACTTTGTTTTGAGCCTTTGACTATATACTTGTATAATGGACTGATTGTTCGATCCAAAAGTGATTCAGACACTCTCCCCTACTTTCCCCGTCGAAAGGTACCAGCATGGGAATATTTCAATGCATCACTTTTCCGATCACCGTTGATCAAGTCTGAACACACCTTTGCACAGTTTGGCAAATTGTAAAATCGGTATAACAGTCGTAGAAAACGTATCCATAGTCGATATAATTACGGCCTGGTATACAATAACCTTTCGCTCCTATGCTGGCAAGTATCACAATTTTGCATCCGGTCATTCCGGTGATCGGTCAGATTACCAATCGGTTTGCCAGTAGCCGTATTTCGGAGCTAATTATGACTACCCTCGGAACTGTTTCTTTTCACTGACTGACCAACCGAAAGTCGAACAGATGTTTCTGTTACTAATAAATATTATGGAACGCGTCCAAAGGCAGTGAGCTGCTCAATTTTCTGTCACATTCGTCAGTCGACTGTTTCGAGTCTGTTCTCCTGAACTGAATCGAAGCCACTTCCTTCTAACTGCAAGCCCAGCGGATTACCAAGTTATCTTTCCTCGGATATACTCGAAGGTGGTTCTTTCTTTTTCTTTCATAAACGAGTTCTGCTGTTCAGTTAGCTGCCGTGGTAATAAAATAGAATTGCTTTTCAACGTGGTTAAAAACAAAAATGTCAGTCGGTATAGTTGTCCCTTCATTTTATTCCCCTTTTTAAATCCCACCTTATTTCTTCTCATAATATTAATGGGCTCCTTTATCAAATTTTCTACGTGATTTATGCTCAACGCATACATAATTTTCGTACAAGTAGGCCTACCTGACGCGGGGACTATCTGGCTAGGCGTTTCTTCATTTAGACTTTAAAAGGTACACAGGGTCAGGTCGACGAAGGGAGTATCACAAAATATAACCATTCGAACGAAGGTGTTTACGACATTTTAGTAAATTTTTTGCTGCATACCTAGGAACGTGATTTATGGTGTAAATTTTGAGATACGGGTTTTCGAATACTGGTTGGATAATTGTTGCAAGTTAATCGAATTTTCACACAATTTTGGCCTCGAGTAGGGTTAGTATTTTCGCATTTAATTCGGATTTTCGAGTCGTTTTTACGTTGGTACGTATCTATGGTTAACGTTTGCTAAAAGGTTTCGGGTGTCCGTTTCACAAAATCATAATTAGGTTAGAAAAGGTGAGCGAATGGAGGACAAAAACTCGGTTCCTACATCCATACCGGAGAATATTCGATATTTTGGTACGTATATTTTAAAAGAGCTTCATTTCGTCGGGTAAAGGGTGGTTCCTGGTCGTTGATTCGTTGATCTTGGAATCGAATATTCGAACAAAAGGTGTGTATATTTTCACACCGATAAAGGTGCGAATTGCATCCACCTGAGGAGTGCTTACGGAATGTGAATAAGACGTATCAGCAGACCTGTTGGATTTCGCTTTCAATTTTTGCAGATAAATAACGTCCGTACCTGAGACGTTATCTACATTGTGAGACAATTAACCTAGGACTTTTTTTAAAGAAAATTAGTCTACAATGAACACGATTCACTTTTTTTGCTCATACCGAAATTCTCTCATTACTATACAAACCATTGTTTTGATGAAATTTTTCTGTTATTTATTTCGGAAGTATTTCTAACGATGTGACTATGATTTTATGTCTTTCAACATTCCGCGACATTAATAAATTAAAATGGGAGAAACTTTTATGCAATAGGTATCAAGTAACCTTTGAAATCTTGCAATTAATAATAAGTAAATCTAATCAACTTTTGATAGAAAAGAAGAACGAAATGCATACTGTGGGCCTTCTAAAAAATGTTTTTCATTTTCTTCATTCTGGTAGAAGTAGGCTAATAAATAATAAGATTGAACAAAAAATTGGTAAGTATTCATTTTGAAACGAGGCTTTGGACCTTTCAGGGGAAAATCCAGAGCTGAAAATCTAACATGATTTTGGGCTATTGGCTTTGGAATTTGAACCGGAAACCCACAGGTTGTAAAAAAGGACGACAAACATACAAACATCACAGCTACGACGCCACATATACGAGGCGTGATAGCACATATAGCCACATCCCCACAACCACTCCCCTCAATGCTGCAGTGCAAGCACAACAATAGAGGGCGGAGCTAGGCTGCTGTGTATGAATACGGACTTACGCCATCATGACTCGACACCACTCTAAGGAAGGAGACAACATGGAGGCAGTTTCGTGTATGCCTCACGTTGGTAGTCACCAATTCTGGGGGCTGTTGGCTTGGTGATTTGAACCGGCAACCCACAGGTTGTAAAACACGATGATGCACTATGGAGCTTCGACACCGACAATTTAGACAAGGCGACAGCACACATAGCCGCGCCACGACAAAGAGTTACCTACTTCTTCTTTTTTTTCTAATAAAATACTGATAATAATCGGTGATATAATTTAATGTTGTCACATCTCACGTTAGACGTTAAGGTAAGCAATAGTTGCTTGTGCCTGAGAAACCACTTCATTCAATTTGTACTCATCTTTATGTGTTACATGATTTTACATTGACATATATGATTGTGAATAATGTAACTCATTATTCAAACACTGTGTTTTCACGCTGGATTTCAAAGAAACAATTACGTATCCTGGTACTCAATTCTAAATTTTATGAGAATTGAGAATTCTTGGAATCAGATAACCAGGATGCTGAGGCCATTTGAACTGATATGTTTCCATTTATCTTGGTTCAGATTACAAGGGGACAAAATCTAAGAACAAAAAACTATAACTGCAGACGAAATTACAGGTACTGAACATCCAACAAAATTTACGCGCATGTAATAAAAACAAACCCCCTAATTTGGGTTAAAACTTTGTCGAATAATCCAGACTTTGACAAAATTACCAGGAAGTCATAAATAATAAAAAGTTGTCAAAATTTGTCAAAAAAATATGATACAATTTATAAGTTCTTGTTTTACTCTCAAATAAAAAATGAACGAGCAATTCGTTCTTTGGTAAGTAAATTTTATTTTTTTCAACCAATATTGTCTGACCAATTTGATTCCTGTCTTTTATTGAATTATAATACGCTGCCTGGGATCTGATTCTTATCTTTGAAACCAACATATTACTAAAAATTTGAATGATTTATTATTACAGAAACTCTTACATTAATGCTGAGAGATTTTATACAAACTTGCCGTTCAAAATTGTGTCACCCTTCCTCACATACTGCATTATAGTTTTCTTCCTACTAAAATGGAAATAGGAAGTTCCCCACTTTCAGCTCAACCTGCACATTTGTGCCAATAATCTATACTAGAAAATATGGCAGCTTTTCAAATCACAGTTTCAGTCACGATGGATCCACACGTAGAGTAAGTGTTGAAAAAAAAAGCGGAAATAAAACAAAGCGTAACATTCGGTTTAGTAGCACCACCATTTTATACCTCCATAAGCATTTCAAAATTACAAGTATGCGATAACCTCTTAGCTGGATACCTACCTACTGTACCCTTTCAGTTTAGAAACCACTCCACGTAGGCACACTTGTTTCATGACATTTATGTAAGACCACATGGACTAATAAATGCGTTTTACGCTACAAATGATTTTACCACATTTGCTTACACCTGGCGTACACAACGACATATTTTATTTTACTCTATGGCTTTTCCTTGAGTGAACACTTCTTCTTACTGGTTACCATCTCACCATGTGCAGCCATCAAAACTCTTTAACCATTTGTCATATTTATTGCACGCACATCAAGGTGCATGCGCACTTGTACAAACACACACACACACACACACACACAATATAGCTATTCTATGTCTACTCGAAATTACTCCTACTCCATCTCTCATCCATTAACTAAAAAATTTATCCCCCAAAAGCAGGTCTACGATTCTAATACAATAACACTGAAAATGAGATTCACATAGAGGAAGGAAAAAAAAATCAAAAATCCCAACTCATCAAGTTTGCTTATATTTCCAAAATCCTACCACGGTATGCTCCACCAAAAAAGTGAATTGAAAAAAAAAAAAAAAACAGTAATAAGAAAGTTTCAAGATCGTAGTTCAATAATTGCTCGGTTAGGAAATCAGGTTTTAGATTTTTTACCCATTTCAAAGTTCTAGAGCAGAAAAATTCCTGAGAATTTGAAAATTTTAAAGCAACAATCTTTGTCAGAAAAACTGGTATTCAGAAATTACGAAAGTTTAAAAATTCTGGTGCAGTAATTTCTATAAGCTTAAGAACAGTTTGCTACTTCTAAAAGCCAGTTAAAATATGTCATAGCTTTTTTATTAACAATTTATTTATTTATTTATTTATTTTTAATTTTTTCAAAAGGAAAGAAAGTCATTTCGTATCAGAAGTTTTAACGAAGCTGGTTTTCAACAAAAAACAAAAAAAAACAAACAAATAAACAACTGTTTTCTAACAACGTTGGCTGCACTATTAGTTTCATTATTTTTATTGCAAACAAAAAAATATCAATAGCTAAGTATTAGAAATTTTCCTTTCGCCTAATAGGTCCGCTCGTAATAGAAATAGTTAAGTGGATATTTTATGTTGAATAAAATAAAAAAAAAATATGTAATTCATAGAATTTATAAATAAAAATTATAATATAAAATATATTTAAGAGATTTAATAGTAAAGTACTCAAAGTAAAATTTGTTTAATATACATTAAGAAGCATAAAGCTAGGAACAAAACTTATTCATAATACATACCTATGTGGTAACATATCCTGTAATGAACTTTTTATGAAATTAGGGCGGAGACTGTACGAGGTGGGTCATCAAGTTATTTTCATTTTTCAGCAATCAACAAAGTATATTTCATTTTGAAACGCAAATTATTAAAATATTCATGAGGGGACAGAGCCCCCTCCAAACCCCCCTGTGACTACATCAGTATGACTGCACTTTTTAGTCAAACACAATAATCATCATAGTTGAAATGACTTGCTAATGTAAAAAACAATTATGATAAAGAATTTGCGGCCATAATGAAGTCGTTATCATCAATTTACTTTTTATTTTGTGTTTTTTAGTACCTGATAAGTCAACTTATTGAACTGTGCTTTTAAAACCGTAATAAATTAACATAATCCACCATAGGTACCATAGTCTATACCATAATCAACAAATCTCATCCTCATCTTAGTTCTAATATTTGTACTAACTTTCGCAACTATTGAAAAAAAAATCTGTAGGTACTTCCTGCAATAGAAAATCCTATCCATTGCATAAACTTATGCGACCGGTTGACCCTTTCAGTCAGCCCAGAACATTATAAAAAAGTACATACATTATAATTACGGAGTGTCCGGGAGTTAGGCAGCATAATTTCTAAGATTGATTCGTTGGGTCGGAAAAACAAAAAAAATTCCTCTTGTAAAATTCTGTAAAATTCTTTCGTATGAAAAGAGTCGTCATATCTTCTCAAACAAGTGAGAAAAACGTTAAATATCTGACATAACTTCCCAAAATATTAACAAAAATAAACAAAAGATGAGTGTGGGATGTCAATTCGGGCATTCAAACTGGCAATCCACAGGCTAGAAAACAGATGACACACTGCGCAACTACAACGCTGACTATGTAGATGTGGCGTGATAGCGCATATTATAGCCACATCCCCACAACCACTTCTCCACTGCTGCAACGCAAGCTCAATAATCCCACAGGTTAGAAAACAGATGACACAGCACGAAGCTACGATGCCAACAGTGCGGATAAGCAGCCCATATAGCCGCAACATCACAGTGAGAATTCGAGTTTTTCATGTGATAGAATTTCTTTTGAGTTGAAATGGAAAAATATAACATTTCCCACATCACGATGTCACCCTAAAGGCAATTATTAATTCAATTTTTTTGTTCATTTTTTTAAAGCTTTCTGAAATGCATGAAACGTATTTTCACTGCCCCCTTTCCTTGTACGATGAGAGCAGCATTGCCAAAAAAAAATTCTGCTGTTTGCAGTCCCTAAAAGCTATAACTAATTTAACATAATGGCCTAAAATGTGGTTTCGAAAGGAATTTTTTCACAGCCCTTTCTTATTTCATTCTTTCATTCTTGGTTTCTCTTTTTTCTCCCTCTTCCCCGCACTCACTCGCAATTACCGGTTCCATTCTTTCCGCATTTACCTACTGTAAATTTGCACTTTCTCTTTCTTGTCTACATGAAAAATACTGCCGAATCCGCCCCCAAATCTCAATTCCAAATTTTTGGGCAAAGAAAAGGACAAAAATGATTGCGGTGTAACATTTCACCGCTTTTTATGCTGCGTCGGCGACGTAATCTGTAGAATCTCATTTGGCTGCGTTCCCACGATTGGTAAACAATTGGCAAAAACTGATGAAAATTATTGTCTATTTCGTAGGAACGTGCCAGAATTCACATAGCCGCTGCCTCGTCACTATCCTGTAAAATGAGGTATCATTTTTTTCTCTAACTCATTCTCTCTTTCGTCCTTTTCTATTCGGTTAAACCTTTTCGTTGTGAGAAATGCGCAAAATTTATTAAAAGTTAAAAATTAAAAACTAAATTTTAAATATTAGAAGGTGTGTAAGTCACTGGAACGCAGTTCATTTGAAAAGTGGCAGCTGACTCAAACAAAAGTGAATTGAGTTTTAAACAAGTAAAACAGACAAATGTTGGGTGAGGTGAGGGTTTATAAACCATAAAACGTGGCGGAGTGGAAGGTTTCCATCGGATAAAATAGGCTACTGCGTGTTGGTATCGTGCCATGAACTTGAACTTGCATAGTAATGTATTTGTCATGAGGGGATACGTCAAGAGCGTGTACATAGCTCTATGGCAAAAGAAACGATCTACGTCTTCTCTTTTATTTCTTTTGACACACTCTCCTTCCACCACAATACCATTACAAATGACGAAGGCTCTATATCTTTGGAAGGTTAAGGGAGTGTTATTACTACCAGGACCCTCAGCTTAAATTCGCCTTTGGAATGCATGGAGCCAATTTCACTTAACAAGCCATGTGGAGATAAATTCGGATAAAAATTTTGAGGATTCGAATAAATAGTGGAAAACAAAATGGAGAAAGGCGTTAGTTTCGCGGAAGTTTTTAATTTAAAATTAGTATTATATTAAAAATAAAACTTGGAATGTTTTCCTTCTGCATTTATAAATGATTTTATCTCAAATGTTTCACGAATCCACGGTAAATGGATCACAAAATATTATTTTTCCATGAAAAAATGTAGTACAGCATTTCGTTCCCTAGTCATGAAATTATGCCAATCTCTTTATTACATCATAATATATCATCAAGATTTCGTCACATGTCGTCTCTCCAGTGTAGTAGGTACTTATTGTTTTATAACTTTTATTAATATCACAATCATATTATTCATGAGCAGAAAGTACCTTCCTAACATTCTAGAAAACTTTCTATTCTAATTATGTCCGTTCCCAAAATAATATCTGTAAATACCTACATTTTCAACGGAAATTATAGTTAATATTCATATTTGAATGATTCTTCAATAATTTAAGTGGAGTAACTCGTATAATTAGTAATCAAAATTGACCCTATAACGCAGAGAACAGTGAATGGTTTTTGAAGATGAGACCGGTTTTTGTTTTTAAAAAAACAAAAAACGCAGCCTACCGTAATAAGTGCCTACCGGTGTAGATATGTTGTTATTTTTTTAATCAAATTGCAACCAGTGAGGCATCGATAAGAATGATATTTCTCCAAAGCTCGAAATATTTGCATTCAGATGAAGTAAAAAATGGGTACCGACTTGTTTGAGACAACTGGTTTTATCTACATTCGTATTCTACGTCTTGTTGTTATAAAAGGAAAAAAATCCATCGATATTCTGCTACAATAATTCATGCGGTGCATCTTTTACACGTCACTCGTAGTCACAATACATAAATATCTTCACTTACGAGAACGGTAAATTAGGAACTATTGTGCGCGACCATTTTCAAAACCCAAAATAATGTCAAGAAACAACCAAAACACTCAGTGTGAAGTTATAGTTGCCGATGAGTAACCAAAGCGGTATTTTATATCAGCTACATAGAATCAATAAACCAAACTCCTTCCGTTATAACCTACCCTACACTTTCTCCACACACCTACATCAGAGTCCAATGTGTCCACTTTCGTGAATTTTGAGTCATTTCATATTTTTGTCCAGAAGTCCAATTAGTTATTTAGACGCAGTCTACTTTTCATAGTAATTTGGTAACTAAAAAAACTCTGGCGCAGCATCCCTACACTGGAAAACCGAGTTGGCTAATTCATCAACTCGATTATTCAAAATCTTAAAATTATAAAAACGTTATCGTGAACCAGACAAAAGTTCTTCAAAAAATAATAATTATAAAAAGTTATTTTCAAAAACAATTAACACACGAGTAAGCAAATATATCTTTGCTCCAATTTTAACCAATTGTAGAATTTTCTCTCGTTCTGTCTCTCTCTCTTTCGCTCTCTCAACTCCTGGTCTCCTGAAATATCTTATTAAAAAGAAGCGCCCATTTACATCGCAACGCATTGCGCCTCGAATAAAAATGTCTGCGAAATGGAATGCATAAAAGACACTCGTAACCTATTTCGCCGTAAATACGAAAAGAGATACTTCAAGCAGCACAGCCGACAATTTTTCGTTTTAAATCTTTCTCGGAAACTGCAGTACCATTGGACACTGACACCCATATTCACAAACGTCACCTTAAGCTCCCTTTACTTAAACCTCATTTAAAAAATATTTGTTCCACAATTTTGTATTTAAGAATGTGGTAACATTGTATTCTATTGTGAGGCGTTTCTTATAAAAAATACAGTGTTACCACATATTTCAATACAAAATTCTGTAACGAGTCGTTTTAAAGTAAAGCTTAAATAAAGGAAGGTTAAGATGACATTCGTGAATATGGGTGTAAACTTCTATCAGACGTGGTTCTATATGAGGACTACATTTCGTGAAAAGTTTAGCTCCATCCCTTTGTCAGTTTTTTCAAAATTGTTAACACAAAATTTGGAGAATTCATACGTGGAGGTACCTACTTACTTTACTACTTTTATAATAATTATTAAAAAAAAAATTAAGTCGAAATAGGAAACTGGTATCAAAAAATTTATTTAGGTACGAAACGGATAATTTTCATAATCGCTACCCCTAACCCTCCTGAATGTCAATAGTAATAGCTCAGTTGTAAGCAAGTTGGGTAAAAAGGTTTGACAATATGCAACAGGTACCTGCTGCATTGCATCAATAAGTTCATGTTTTCCAAATAAATGTGAAAATGCAGATCCAACGTTTAACCACCTGGTCATAACAATCGTATAACGCATTTAAGCTTCAATGTGCAACTTCCATTAATTCACACCTTATTTTACCGTATTCTTCATAAACTCAAACATGAGCTAATAAAATGAAATGACAGGTTGTTTTCAACACGTGTTAAAAAATGAAAAGACCAATTTTCATCTAAATAAAGTCTAGAATATGTGATTATTTGATAAAGATTGGTAAAAATCACCACACTCTGATATAGAATATAATCATGCGCCAAATAGCCACGAAGAAGATGAAAATATTTCTCATCAGACAATAGTTGGAGAAAGAACTTCAAACAGAATCCGAGGTACCTACCCAAAGTTTTTTTCAATTATTCTTTTTGTGTTGTGTTTGAAAACCAGCTGTGTCGTGTTTAAAATGAATTTATGAGGAGAGATTAAGTGATTTTTTGTACCTAGTATTTCTTATTTTCACATTTAGCTACGAAATATACGAGCAATATTTTTGTAATAATTATGTACAATTAGCATAGCCTAATTAATGAGCTCCTTTTGACCTATCTGTCAGATTTTTCATTTAAAGCTAGCTATGTTAGGTCTCACTACCCATATTTTAATTAAGTCGTATACAGTTCAGCTTACACACATCGCTAATATTCAGTGCTAATTATACATTAATATAAAATTTTTATAATATCGCGCATCATTGTTCCTCGTAATAAAATGTGTCAGTTATTGGTAACAATGGGACTTACAGTGGCGCAGCTCCTCTGGAATATGGAAGACAATGCACTTCACAACACTCCCCTTATAAAATGTTCGTAATGTGGTCACTGGTCAATTAATGATAAGGCACAAGTCTGATAGGTAAAGTATGGACCTCTGGCATTGACTATCCGAATTAGATGAATAACTATTGTTTCTGCAATAAATCCAGCGTGGGAATATCAAGTAGGTATCGTCTTGGTAATTCTGGTAACTTAGTTATAAATATTGGTAGCATTTTGGTTCTTGGATTTTGCCAACTCCGTTAATATACCGTACCACATTAGGTCTACCACCTTTTTTCATTTTTACTTACAACGTCATTGTAGTAGGAAAGACTCTAATTATTGTGCATTCGTTACCTATTGGTAGTTGGTTTCTGATCTGAATTCATAAAAAAAAAATCAAAAACAGTTTTCTCTGGTTAAGCATAATTCAGGTTGATTTTTGATAATTTAGAATCCAGATTGGATTTCATGGAACGAAAGATTTTTGCTTCCCTTCCAGTGCTTCCAGTAAAAACTGATTAAGATCAATATTTCATCTTATATTTTGTATCATCACTCATCAGAATTAATTTGGTACTGACAAAAATAATAATGCAACAATTTTTCACTTTGTTGTGTGTAGGCAACCTATACCTACACAAGGTTCATGGATCCAAATTAAAGTCTGATGTAGGACGACTGAATCATATTTCGGTACCAGTAGTCAGCTGTTTTAATGCCTAACCGTATACAAAGCTTACTGAGTGCTGAGGGCCATTGTCCGCAGGCAATGCGGTATTTTACATAGACTGTGACACGCACTGTATCAGCGAGTACGTACTAATTACATACTCGCTTTTCCCATTTGCTATTTGTAGGCAAACATAGAGATGCGTTATCTGTATGAGTACATACAGACCCGTCTTTCATGGTGGAGGTTAGGGAAATATCCCCACACACTTCTTATCCAGTTAATTTTTGGTTGAAACATACAAAAAGCTAAATTATTATACATCACTACCAACGAAGGTAATTAGTAACTACCCAGATTCATAAATAAAAAAAACCTTGTAAATAATCAGCGTTATAATTATTTCTGGTGAATTTAATTTACATCGGAAGTTTTTTAATTGGTAAAGAAATATGGAATGAATTATGGTAAATGTTTGAAGATACATTCCTATATTCGTTACCCTTCGCCGTTGACAGAATTTCGTCATAACATAACAAAATAAATAACTACATTGTGATTAGGTTTGGACTAAATTCATTCGCTCTCACGTTCGTAATAATTTCACAATCGCAATTAAATTCATTTTCTCTGGTATAAAAAATAAAAAATGATCTCACCATTCATTTAAAACTTTTTTGTTTACGTAGGTAGGTAACCAATAAGAGACACTTTAATCACAAGAACAAAATTAAAGCGTAGTAAATCGAATGGTAAGCTACAGTTTTTAAAATCCTGTCGAATTCAAGGTAAGCCGATTATAGCTAAAAGTAGGTAAAGCTATTTTCCAGCATTAAAATCACTGCGTTTATAGTTATAATAATATAGGCTACCTACACGAGATAATTCTTTCTACGAAGGTACTTATTATTTATTTAATAAGTAAAGGTAAAACGTGTTTTTATAATGCGGAATTTTAATGATGTAGGTGCCTACGGCTTCAAGCAGAAGAAATGAAAGGGATCTGTAGGTATTTTACTGGCGATTAATTAAAAATTTAAGTATAATTTCGGATTATAATGGTTGGTAGGTTGTTATTAGTTTATTTTTTGGCGAATACTAACATAGTAAAAAGTCGTATTGCTTTGCATCGTTTGTTTTCTTTGTGGACCTAATAATCCAATTGATCCGCGAATTCTTTTCAAATCCCACCTCTCGTTTCATCCAAAGGGAAATTACAGACCTGAAGTGCCTCTGTAGGCAACAAATTCGCTCATTCAGAGTCAACACTTTAATAATTATTTATGTTCTATCGTTGTTAAGAGCTACAGAAGTTGCTAATCCAAAATTTTCCTAAAAAACTGACCAAATTCCATTTCTAATGGTTTGCCTCTGCAATCGTTCATATCCATATTCCGCACCACTATGATTTGTAAATCTTCTACAAAAATATTGATACTTTGAAAACCGTGCTTTTTGTTATGTAAACATCTTAGCACTCGGTTTACGGTAGGGGTTAAGCGAGAATTTTCAGATTCGGGTAACTGTAACTTTCACTGTTGTAACTCTCATTTGTGTGTGTTACATGACATGTATGTGCGCAACCACACCATTATTATGTTTACACATCAATCCTTCGTGAGTATGACCCAGCGGAACTCACATCTTTTTTTAGTCTAGGGGGCTACGACCTCATGACACCATCTCTCGGTTCCTACGCTAGATAAGGCCGATCTTATGTTGAAACTTCAGCGAAGATGAATGGAATTTTAGGAATACGAAAGCCTACCATTATCACTCATATGAGTTATCAGTGAAAAACTATCATCACACAAGTTAGGTGAAGGGTAACATATAGTCATGTGTAATTTTAATCGGATGGAAAACAAGAACACTAGCATATTTATTTTTCACAAGGTTTCAGGTAATTCGACTACTAACCTATATTTTTCTCCTCACTTCTACTGGTATCAGAGAGGTGAGAAAAATATAGGTCAATCAGAAAGTTCCACAATTTATAGTTAACTTATAGCTTGTTGTACTCAACTAATTGTGGAAACTTTCTGTGTTCTTTTATTCTGAACTTCTAAAATTTAAGTACCATACATTGTTTGTTTGCAATTTTATACATGTATTTTTATCAGGTTAGGTATGTTATATTTATTTATGGATAATCTATACTGGTTTTGTTATGTAAAACATGTCGACTACTTATTTTTAGATTAACATGTCTGGATAGATTGTTTCTGTATGAACTTGATCAGTTAAGACAGAAGCTATACGAATTGAGAAGTTGTTCACAGATTACACATCAAGTTTTGCCAACAAAGAACCAATATAATTATACAGCACCTCTCCTCAAATCTACATTTACATAATCTAAAAAAATGTTTGAAGAGTCACAATTAAAATTATTTCAAATTCAACGACAAATTTTTAAAACTCTCGAATTTAATTTTACCTGGATCCTTCGTCAAAGAATTAACAATATGATTTTTGGTAGGTACTGACCAGTCTCATTGAAATTCAATTATTTTAACATGTTTCTGAACATATAATTATAATATACCAAGTAGTACTTTACATCGAGATGTTTGGACTCTTTACGAGATTCATTTTCGAATCGGTTACGGTTTTTGTTGTCCTTGAATATCAGACATAGACTATCCAAGTTTACACATTTATCTTTCAAAATACTCATAGCAGAAATTACTTCTACCGAAGCCTCATAGAAAGCCACAATTTTGCCGTTTGATGAAAACAGTGTTACAGTCGGTTCTTTTTTTGCTTCTCCAAACCACAAAACCACCTAAAACAAATACCTATACAGTATTCACTGATGGATTTGCAACTGGAAAGGCAATCGATACTGGTATTGCATTTGCAAAAAGTGAAGTTCAAATCAACAGTGGTAAATAAGTACCTATTTAAAAACACGCAAAATATGTTACCTATCGATAAACATTTTCTTCTGCCACATTTTGGAATTATTCTCCAAAGTAACTAATAGCATAATATATTTTTCGTCACTCATACACCAAAAAGAGTTTATTATTAAATCTATTTTGATTAACAAAATTCGAGATTTCCAAATTAGTTTGGAACATCGAAAATGATTTTCATTTCTTCACCATGTCTAGAAACAGAGTAAAAATGAATTTTTTCTTCACTCTTTGTTGTTTATTTCTTCACAGCGCCGTTTACACGTCGGCAAGTTGCAAAATGTCATAATGAAAAAGAGTCATTTTACATCGTGGTACTTGCACAAACAACTAAATTCACTTCCGGATAATATTTAATTAATCTAAAATTTTATTTGTAAATGAAGTTTTATCTATGAAGTTTACCTGTTTAATCGAATAAATAATAACTTCTTTTTGGTGAATTTTTTGAAAAACATATCGTACTCAACTAGTTAGTCACTCATGATAATCAACTTATTGAACTTACAGCATGAGCCGCAGGCGAGTGCTGCAACAACGCAACTCGTTGACAATCACTGATTTTGCAAACTAGTTGAGTAAAATACAAATATCAATTGGCACTCAAGCAACTCTGAACTTAATACAGACCTTTTCAGGCATTTTCGTTTCATTATCACTAATATTTGAATACGATTTTGCTTCAATAAGAATATAAAAATAATTGCAATCAGTTACGTTGAATGGTGGGAGCCAATTAGTTAGTTATAACACCCTCCAGGTGTTGAAATCTGACTTGTATGACCCTCGAGTAATACTCTGTCAGATACAGCCCACTGAAATAAAAATAATCACTCTAAAAAATATTCAAAATTAAATAATTTTTCCATATTTCAATAATCGACTGTGAGTGCCCTCAGTTAGGCTAACCACTTAGCCTAGTGTTCCGTCTCATTTTTGCAGACAATTCAGTTTGTCTAAAAAAACGTGTCGAACAAATAAAGGCAACTATTATTCCTAATTCTTGGAATAATAGCTATCTATATGATACCTAGCTTCTCACGGACAAACACCACCAAATATGCTGACAATGAAGAGTCATAGTTCCATGTCACCCCACCTATTTTGGGTCGGCCATTTTGGAATACAACAGTGAAATTACAAGCGATGCATTATCTTCCTTTCGAGGATGAATTCATTCCTGTGTTAACAGCCAAACTGTAAAGTTAAGGTCCATACCAGATGTTATGGATAACCAGGTTTCAGTTATGTTAAGTAAAGTAATAAGTAATAGTTTAAAAATGTAATGTAGGTGTTGGACTCTGGGGGCTTGGAGTCCGTTGAAGTATGAGGTAGACGATTATTAATTATATCACCGGAGAATAAATAAAAGAGAAAAACACAAGTACCGCACTAATAAATGAATTTAATGAAGAGAGAGATATTCACATGAACGGACACAACTCACGAACTGAACAGATTGATGACGCAACTGAATAGGAACTGGAGAATGACGATACAGTGTTACCAACTAGTGATTGAACAATAATTAATGTACCAACACTCCCTCCTTAGTTCAATTACGATGTTGAAAATGTGAAATACATATGAAATGCATATTATATGATGTACAAGATATAGTGATTGAACAATATATAGTTATTAAAAAGTACATAGTGCAATAAAAAAAACAAAAATAGGAGAAAACATTTTTCATGAAAAACTCCTTATAGATCAAAATACAAAGATCCAAAAAATCAAATAACAATAAAATTGTTATACAATATAAATATTAGTTAAAGAGGAAAACTTTATATTACATAAATAAAAACCTCTTTCGCCGAAAGAATTATTTATAAAAATATATTTAAATAAAATTAAGAGGAAAAGGTTTATCTTTTTTATCTATGAATTCACAGTATAATTATGTAAAAAGGATAAACTAAAAACCTCTTGGTCCACCAGTTGTGTAGAGGAAAATCTACAGGAGTAGATGAAAAACCTCTACGATTTTATTTATATTTATTAAAAAATATATATATCCAAAAGTATAGAAAATATCATGAACATTTCATTAAATTGCCTTAAGCCACCATAAGACTTCTTAATGAAATATAGTCCAAAATATGTAAATATGTATATATATATATAGTACTCCATTATATTCTTCCTAAAATTTTATCATGTTCTCCGTTCGTGTTTTAAGTAAAGTTATTGCAGGTTAGTGAGCTCAACAAATATAAGAAACAATGAAAAATATAATATACAGAACTCACAAAAGACATAATTAGGAACATGAATGCAGACAAAAGAAAATATATACGACATCACAGGAATAGATATAATAAAAATCATAATAAATCTTAAGAATAGAAATAATCAGGGGTTCTGGATCATTCTAGAGATCGCCGTTTTCGTATTTTTTTAATCTGAAACAATATACTAGGTATTACTATCTAAGAAAATATTTGTGAGTATATGTATATATGTTTATGTTTATTTATGTGTTTTATTTAATTTGTTAGTTATGATATATGTTATTTATTTCTCTGTTATTAAATGATAGATGTTGTCCTCACAGTTTAATATTAATCTAGTAAATTTTTCAAAACTTCCAATAGGTAGGGGTTTAGTAAAAATATCACCCTCCTGTTCTTCTGAAGAAATTTTTACCAAAACAATTTCATCAAGTTGTTAACTTTCAAGTACATAATGATATTGTGTATGCAAGTACTTTAAACCTGGTGCTCCTACCATCTGAGCTCCGTCTATTGCCAATTGACTGTCATAATAAATTTGTGCAGGTAGAAATGAGATACCTATAATTTTCTCCGTTATTTCGGCTTGATTAGCTAACTCTTTGGCTAACTCACTCATCGCTACATACTCCGCTGCACACGTAGAAGTTGCAACTCTCCGTTGCTTATAACATTTCCACATTATTGTGTCTCCAAATAATTTAATTAAATGTCCTGCTGTAGATGTTTCTGTTTCAGGACAATCACCCCAGCTAGCATCAGAATATCCTATAATAAGTTAGACCTAGATTTTCTGTGTATTTTAGGTATCTGAAGATTCTTTTTAGCTCCTGTATATTTTCTTCAGTTGGATTACCTTGACACCTACTCATTAGGTTAACAGCTAAGGCTATATCGGGTTTTGTTCCACCAGTTAAATATAACAAGCAACCAACTGCTTTTCTAAATGGATATTTTTCTCCTGTCTTATTTAAGTTTTTAGGTTCATAATTATTCTCATTCCTCCGTTTTACTTGTCTAGTTACCATAGGCGTTTTACAAGGTTTACAGTCCTCCATTTTAAATCTTCTTAATAATTTATTAATAAATCGTGTTTGCTTTAACTCCATTTTATTTTGACTCCTGTTTCTATTAATTTCAATACTTAAGTAATCCTGGGGAGTTCCCATATCGGAAAACTTAAATATTTTCCTAAATTTTTCTTTCAATTGTTCAATCAAAATTGAACAATTTCCAGCTATGAGAATATCGTCTACATAAGCTAGAAGGATTATAAATTTATCTCCATTTTTCCAAGTAAATAAAAACATGGGTCTTTTACATCACTATTTAAGCCTAACTTTTTCATCTCCGCTGTGAAAAGTATATTCCAGCTTTTAGGACTGGTTTTTAACCCATAAATAGATTAATTTAATTTGCACACCTTATTTGCTCTTTCAGAAAGATCAATACCTACTCCTTCTGGTATCTCCATATATATAGGTCCAGTTATTTCTCCGTGTAAAAATGCAGTTTTAACATCCAGTTGGCAAATCTCCAAGCTGTACTTATTTACTATCGCTAATAAATTACGTACAGTTGCCAATGGTGTTACTGGAGCATATATTTCCAGTAAACTGTATTCTACCTTATCCTTAAATCCTCTTCCCACCAATCTTGCTTTATATCTCCCATCTCCTGTTGGCTCCAGTTTGACCTTAAATAACCACCTCGAATCTATTGTATTTGGTTTCTCTCCATTCTCATCAACTAATGGTCTATCAACTATAGTCCATACATCGTGTTCTTGAAGCGAGTTAATTTCGTCTTGAATAGCTTTTCTCCATTGTAGGCTAGTGGATGAGTTAATTGCCTCCAAATATGTTTTGGGGTCCTCATTCACTTCAGCCATAGCCGCATAAATGAACTCGTCTAGAACTTCATCAAGGTTTTCAGCTTCGATCCATTTAGGATCTTCAGTATTAAAAGCTTCAACCTTTTGTCTCTTTTCTCCTGTTAATCGCTTTGATTTTCTCCTTTTTACTCCTTTACTTTCCTCCTGTTTATCCTCTGTTTCATTCTCCATTTCATTCTTATTGTTAAAATCATTAAACCAATTAATATCTCCTTTTTCAATTCCCTCCTGTTGTTTATATTTATTCCTATACACCAGTTTTTCATTAAATCTTACATCTCTCGACTCAATTAAGGATTTAGTTTCTGGACACCATAATAAATAACCAGTTCGGGTATATCCAACCATTACAGTACAGATTCCCCATCCTGAGAATTTAGTCTCCGGTTTTCTTTTAACCTTTGAATATGCCAAACAACCAAATCTCCGTAATTGATTAAAATGACATGGTGCACTTGGTGCAAATTTAGTCAAAGGTATATCATAATTTATTGATTTATGTGGGGTACGATTGTACACGTAAACTGCTGCTTTAACAGCTAAATCCCACATATTCCTAGGTAACCCTGAATCTGCCATTAAAGCTCTCACTCTGCTTTGAATGGTATTATTGAACCTTTCAGCCACTCCGTTGTTGGGGTGTATCAAGTGGTGCTAATTGGAGATCGATATTTTCCTTTTCTAACACCTGTTTCGTATATCCTCCTGTAAACTCCGTTCCTTGATCAGATCTCAAATAACACACCTTAACATCTTTCCCTAATAGATTTCTAGTGCTCTGTATAAATGTTTCTAAACATTTGCCAACTTCAGACTTTTGTGTCAGAGTATATGCTTGTGCATACCTAGAATAATCATCAATAAATACTTCTATAAATCTCCGTTTAGCTGGAAATGTAGTGGGTGATATAGGACCCATTACATCAGAATGAATCATTTGTAGTGGGCGCTCAGCTCTCCACCTTGGTTGATTAAAGGTTAATTTAGTGAGGTTAGAGATTGCAAATATTTCACAATCTTTTATTATACCCGTAAATTTAACTCCTTTTAACTCCGGGTTAGTTTGCGCCAATTTCTTTAAATATTTTTCTGACACATGGCCTAACTTGTAGTGCCAGTGCAGTTCTAAGGGTATAGAATTATTCACTCCGGTAATGTCTAATATCATAAATTCGGGAATTTCCTCAATATTAATTACCTTTCGGTCATTCTCCGGGTTTTCATTGTCAATCATACTTTCGCCTTTACTATTATCATTTACTCCCTCCGTTTTGGACTTTTCTAAATTATCATTATCATCTATATTATTATCATTATTATTATTATTATTATTATTATTATTATTATTATTATTATTCTCCATTTTATTTTGTTAGGTTTTACTGTTATTATTATCATTGTTATTTATATTATCATTATTACCTATATGTATTCCACTAATGTTATCTGACGTTTGTACCGGCAAACAATTCTCTCTTTCTCTGTTACCTATATTCTCACCTGTTTCTTCCTCTTCTCCCTCCAAATTGTTTGCAGGTACGACGTCAGTAACATGAGCAGAATTTAAATGCAAATGACGAGATAGCGCCGGTGTCTCGTCATCATAATCTACACCATCATTAGTAAGATCAGTCACCAGTTCCATATGCCAAAATAGGTTTTTTATATTCTCCAGAAAAATAGGTCACCGTCTGATCACCGTTTACCACTCGAATGTTTTGATTATTCAAAACTACAGTAAAACCTAAATCTATCAATTTTCGTACTGAAAACAAATTTTCAGACAACTGAGGACAACACCTAACATTATTAAACCTAACCTTATTGCCAAGTAAATCACGAGTAAGTAAGTCACCAGTTAACTCACAGGACAACGTCAAGTCTACATTGGCACTAAGCAATTTTTCATTATGTGGTTTTTTATTAACAAGTGGGACAGGACTGGAAATAATACGTTGAGTTGCCCCACTATCCGACAAAAATGATACTTTATACACAGGTTTATCAGAAGGATTATTCTGAGACGACGTCGAATTATCAGCATCATCCAGATCCAACATGGTCTCCTCCTCAGAAGTGACCATCAAAGCTGAAGATTGCTCCAAGTTTTGAATGGACGAATAAGGTGAGGGGCTAGGAGGCAAAGGAATATTGAGGCACTCCTCCCAATCAGAGGTCACATACGTGTGTTGCAAAATACAAGACGATTGAGGAATGTCAAATTGCACATCCACTTCAATATTATCTAAAGTTGAGTCATGTTTCTCCGGTTCAGCCTTAAAATTGTTAACTTCAACCAACGCATATTTAGCCTGCAGTTTGTTCATCATTAATTTTAGTGTCCTTAACTTTTCTATCCACCGTTTTACATTTGCCACCCCTTCCACGCTTGTTTGAGGGTGCACCTCTAAAAGGCTTAGCTACTCCTCCAGTCGGTAACTTAGGTTGTGGATTAATAAATCCACCCCTAGGTGGTGCAATACCACGATACGAGCTACGCCCTCGATAAGACATGTACCTATTTGACACGACTATTATAAATGTGCAGTCTATACCTATCATTTTGTGAGACTATTACAGGTCTCATTTTCCCCAACTTAGGACAAGAAGTAGCACTGTGCGTCGACGTAACAATTCCACAGTTGAAGCACATACGGCCTTCAACTGTTGGGTTAGGGCAAGTATTGCTCAAATGACCATAACCCTGGCAATTGAAACATCTAGCACCTGGACTAATCCTACTATTGTTTATAACACCAGTTCGCGCATGTGATCGTCTAGTAAATACGACATTGCCTCTTGTTGGTCCTGCCAAGCCCCTATTCGAACCTTCATTTTTCCGTTCCATCTGCCTATTCGCCTCGGCCTGTAGGATTAAATATTTGAGTTCTTCAATAGATAGGCCTACGTTATTAGTTGGTTTAGAAATAAAATTTATAGTTTCTATCATATTAGAACTTTTAGCCACCGCCATATAAAAATAACTCCGTTTTTCTTTCTCCGTTAATTCATCATTATCCTCATTATTTTCATAAGTCTTAATTAATTCGTCCAAACGTTTGAAAAACTGATTAGGCTTTTCTCTAGAAGGATTATATTTTAAAAGAGCTAATTCTTTGCAAAGTGTCTCTGACGCCCTATGCATCTCACATCGCTTAAACTCTCTTAGAACTTTTAAAATTTCTATCGGATCCTTAATGTTGACGATTAATTTATGATAGTTGTCATCGATATGATTTATGATTATATCCCTAATTAAATTTAGCCTAATTTCTTTCTCCTGTTCAGTATATCTATTTTCATCGCCTGTTTTATTTTCTATTAAATTAAATAAATCCTTAGAAATCAGTTCCGATTTCAGGTAATCAAACCATAAATCATATCGAATATTTCGAGTAAGTTTATATTCTCTTTTTGTATTGTCCTTATTAAATAACATCTCCGTTTTCTTATCACTTTCACCACTCGATTTATCCTTAAGAGCATCAATTAAGATTTTCAAAAGAGTCTTACAACTATCATCCTCCTGTTCATTTTTAACATTATTATTTTTATTAGCTCCGTTTTCATTATTATTAGGAATATTAGTATTATTATTAGAAATGTTAATATTATTATCATTATTTTCGCCCTTTATTAGTTCACCTAAATTATGAGTATTATATTGATATTAAAATTTTCGCCGGGATTAATTAAATTAGGGTCAGGATAACTCACCGACTCAGTAATCTCCGCCAATGTATTTTCTAAAAATATTATTCTATCCTGCATCTCCTGAATTAAAGCAGGATTCCTTAACCTAGCTTCCCTCGCCTGTTCTTATCTCATGGATTGCTGAAATGCCTTTGCAAGTTCCATGGCAATACTCCTAACATTCGCCTCTTTTGAGGTAGACTGAATGTCTTCCTCATTTGTAGGTTTGGCAGCCAGCGCCTGTTGGGTTTCCTTGCTCACCATTTGCTTAGAAATTTTTGGGATTTTATATTGGGAAGTAGGTATAGGTTTTGCGATAGCCTTAGGAATAGAACTTTTAGGTGCAGTGGTTTTGGCCTTAACAGACTGATCAAGCTTCTTCCAAGGAGTCTTCCCTTTATTTGCAGTGGAAGCTTTTGGTCTACGCACTGGTGCCTCTTTCAATTGCGCCTTTGTTTTAACTAGAAGGAATAATTATACATGATACCACATTAATTAATGTGACGTCACATTATTACTCCCTCCATTTAGTAAATTATTTGTGAAAAATTTATATATATATTACAACCTCGAAAGAATCGTAAGATCTCACCCGTGGTTCCTTTATTTTTATCTCTAATTGACTGTTTTTCCATTTCTAAGTCGACCTCTACATCTACCTCCATATCCTCACTTATCGATATATTTTGGATATCATTTTCAGAAATGTAGGGCTCATCACGATCAGCTTCGCTATTTTGGTTTTCGTGAACATTACGGTTGCTTGTATGTTGACCACTGCTTTGATTGTGGCTTCGCATGCCCGATTTTTCCCCAGATTTAGTTTTAGGCATTCTACCATTTGCCATTTTACTAGGTAAAATATACAAATGATTAAGCTCATTGTAACAAAATATTTAAATAAAGGAAAGGAAAATATTGGGAAAATAAATAGAGATATAATATTTGTGATAAAGTTTGGTTCTAGAGAAATAATAAATCCGGTAGGCTCTAGTCGGGTGAATCAACGCCAGGTCAATAATTAAAAAGAAAAAGGAGCACGACTCATGCTTCTGAACTGTGGGTCACAAACTTTGCCACTCACAGCCCAAAACACCACCTCCTTTAGATACATGGAACACACATGTACCCTCCAAAGGCAGTTAGTCGACTGTACTTCCATCCGCAAACGTAACATCCTTCCATACAGCCAACCCACAACCAAAGATCGTGTGGATAGAGTACTTAAAAAGACTTTCCTTCTAGTATATTTATAAATTCACCTAAAAAAACTATATTTAAAATCCTTCACACTACTCCGTTTATATGAGCCGTAATGGTACTTGAGCACTCGATCCGTACCATTACATAAGCAAAAAAGAAATAAATAAATAAATATATTCTCCATTTCGCCTTTTATTACATTTATTGGGGAGACCAAATTACGCATCACCGTTTTTCTCCGTCATAAAAGAGCAACCGATTAAATCAGATAAAACGGAACCAATAATTTCGATAATGACGGTCCCCTAACTATCGATATTTTATTTATACTCGAGTTTTAGAAAAATCATCTATATCGCTTCCTATTAAGGCACATAAAAATATTATTATTTCGCCACTTCAAAAAAAAAAATTAATTTAATTATATATATATATATATATTTAATTATGCACGAATATTCGTAAAATTATTTATATTATCATTTTTCACCAGTCTTTTTACTTATTCCTTTTTCCTAAATCCTTTTTTAAATTTTCTCTTATATAATTATACATATCGATATCGAAGCGGAGGTCGCGATCGAAACTATTTCCTCAAATAATGATTAACAAAAAAAGAACCAAACCTTAAAAACATCATTGTCTATCATGACAAAATTCCAAAGAAAGTGAAAACTAGTAACTGACTTACCAATCTGCTCGATACTACCTAAATTCGATATAAAATCTTCTAAAACTGAAGACGAAATATATGGCCGACAGGAAAAATACAAAAATGAATATCTAACAGTAAATGAAATACACGAAATAAATATGAATGAGCAGAAAAGGCGAGAACAAAATTTGAAATAAATGACAAAAAATAAAGAAATATACGAAGGGTTTTCACTAAAGCTCATTAATAGTAATAAAAGATGCACTAACGCCGACTGAACACAATTAACAAGACAAAATTACGATGTTTGCCGAACCAAGAACTGACAGTGACTGACTAATTGCGTAAAATATGAACCATGAAATGAGCAATCCCCAATGTAGCAATATATGTGTCATCAATTACCTCCAAACAATAGATCACCAATAAAAAATCATTGAGTAAATAGTTCAATCACAATCCTAGCTTTTGATTGGCCATCTCCTTTTCTTTTGTTTGAGTTTTACTCCATTTCCCAGAATTACTTACACGCCATTTACTATATATTCATTAAGGGGCAATAAAAAAAATTCCACATTATTACTTTCATGCATGTTGCCTATATCCAACAATGCACGGAACTATATTATTCATTGACACACAATATACGTTTCACAAGATAAACTCCTTTATATATTTGTGTGTGTGTGTGCGTATAATTTCCCATTCTTCTATCTATACAATTCACCTTGTCACCGTCTACTATTACGTCTCTGTCTTCTCTGTCGACCACCTCACCAATACTAACACACAAATAAAATAAAATACAAATACGTTTCACCATCCGCCAACTATCCGTTTTGCACCACTACAACAATAGGTTTCTCCGTCTTTTATACTTGTGTGTGCGTGTATACTGACGATAACCAGTATCACGCCGCACAATTATATATATATATGTATTTTTGTTCTCTCCTTTCAACCTTCCTTCTTCACCATTTGACAGCTTTTAATAGAGTAAGACAAAGATGATCGCCAATTTAACAGAAGGGTTTTTACACCAGTTTACCGTCATTTCTCTGCTCACCTCTTCTTTTAATGAATATATCATCTCACCCTTTAACTATTATTATAATACACCTGTTTTTTTTTATATACTCCAAATTACAAAAGATCGCCATTACATCTTCATTTTCCCCGTTTCAAATAAAGACTGACGACTTAAATAAATAAATTGACTTGACTTTACGCCATCTCCGTTCATCTCCATTCACCTAGAAATTTCTCCATTTAAATAACAAATAAAAAAGATCGATCAATTATAGCGTACACTTTTGATTTACGCCTGTTATTTCATCACCTGTCATTTAATAAAAAAGATTTACGCCACACCCCAACAATTAAAATTACGTACCACACAGTGAAAATTACATGCCATACAATAAAATTACACGCCACACCATGAAACAATATTACGCGCCTCATTCCTTGCTGTTGACAGCCTTTTTATCATGTCACTTAATTAACCATCACATCACCACTTAATTAACTATCACACCACTATTTCAAATTACAAACACCATTAATAAATAAATGAATTTAACATACCCTTCTTCTTTTTGCGCCTACACCATACTTACAGAATTTGAGTACCATCACGTTTTACCTCTGGAACAGTTGAATCCATTTTCTTGCGAGGTACCCGGCACCTCCACCATGTTGGACTCTGGGGGCTTGGAGTCAGTTGAAGTATGAGGTAGACAATTATTAATTATATCACCGGAGAATAAATAAAAGAGAAAAACACAAGTACCGCTCTAATAAATGAATTTAATGAAGAGAGAGATATTCATATGAACGGACACAACTCACAAACTGAACAGATTGACGACGCAACTGAATAGGAACTGGAGAATGATGATACAGTATTACCAACTAGTGATTGAACAATAATTAATGTACCGACAGTAGTTAATATTTTGAAGTGAAAGTTAATAAAAGATAATAATAAGAAATTATCTTATTTGTTGAAGATTTCTAGCCATAGAATTACTTCGCAACACCTAGATTCGTTTTACAATGAAAATTCAGCCACTAGCCTCAGTTTTTTTCAATCCCTCCTCTTTTTAATTACTGCTTTATCTTTACCTTTACTCCACCACCTTGTAATTTTCCTAGGTACTATCTGATACGCTAGTAATTGCTGTGTGTACCTCGTTTTTCTCCCAATCAAACAGCAAAATTAACACCTAACCTCGTTTGCCCGCTATACAAGCAATACCTATCTATGTTTATTCTAGTCATTTTTGTTTTTATGTTTGTCAGTTTTTCATAATACAAGATGTCTAGTTTCATCAAAGATTGATTTCTTCACTCGCAATGGGTCAGTTCTTGGTTTTCTATTCTCGGCAATATTCGAACTTATTTCATTTATTCGGCCATAGCCTCGAAGCACTTTGGCTAATTTTATGATTTTTGGAATTTAAAATCATGGTATAAAGTGGTCAATCGAGTACCAGGCCGTCTGTGCAGGTCTGGGCTAGGTTTATTACGTCGCCACCAGATTTTGCTGGCGAATGATGTCCTTGGTTGTAATTTTTGGAGTGATTTGGGAAATATGTTGATTTTGTATTGGTTGGATTCGGCCAAACAGGGTCGCATATCACAGCTCTATGAAAAGTCTTGTGGAAAATTATTTCGAAAAATAACAATGTAGCATTAATTCAAAATGCAAGACCATTCTCTGGTAGCTTCAAACCGTCAAATTATATTTTTCGTTTTCAATTTATCAAATTCCGAGCATGGACAAGATCCCCTAGAATGGAGGAAGAAAATTGAATAATAAAAGAATAAATTGTCCAAAATAACGATTTTGATCCCAAAGTTGTCAATATTCGGTGGCTACGAAAAAATAAAAAATAAAAACCTACAATAGCCGAATTCTGAAAAAAGAAATTGCGGTTGCCAATATTTTTATGCCATATTTTATGCGATACCCAATCCACACGTGCCTGCATTCCTAGTTGCCCAAAGCCCACGTGGAAATATATAGTAAGAAAAGAAAAAAAAAAAAAATTCTAAACCCGTTGATCTTTTTGACAGCTTGTGATTAGATGGCTTACTTTTTGGAAAAGGGCTTTCCTTTTACGACGCTCATACTCTATGCGTTCATAAAGATGGCCGAGTGTGAGGAACGGCACATAGCAGCGCCGAGACGTTTGATTTGATAAATGATCCAACCGTCGTCCCACTTATTTTTCTTTTTTTTTTGTTCTTTGTTGTTTTTGTCTTTCTTTTTTCTATATTCACTGTCTCAGCTGCGTCTGGTTTACTCATTTCTTACGCGCATTTTATGCAGGTTTACTGTATAAAATCTACGTATTAAAATTGATCTGATATTCGGACCCAGAGTCGAGTGTACGTTTATTTTTCGTCTCATAACCCCAGGAAATTTTCGGCTCTATTAGTCGGGTGACATGTATCTTCAAAACATCTCTAAAAAATATTGTGGTCAATGATGGTAAACCCACTATTAACATCTTTTGCCAGTATATGTGGCCAAATTTGGGAATTGATATTTAGTTTTCTAACTTGACCATCACCATTAATTATTAATATTTGCAAATTTTTTCATCATTTAAATGATATTCCAGCATAGAAAAGTATAAACTGTTGATATAATGAGTAGGGACAATACTCATACGAGGTATAGGGGCTTGTACCCCTTGACAACAGTCGCTGCCAACATTAAACAAATAAACACACGTACGTTTGTATGTTCATACCTGTACGTACGTACAAGTAAAATACATTATATGGGACGTGACAAATTACCTGATAAGAATCTTAATGATGTCACAGACTGGCACCAAATGCACTGTGTTATTTCTTATGAAAAGAAATGACATAAACTATAACATAATACCAAATGCATATATATATATATATATATATGTGTGTGTGTGTGTGTGTGCACGTGTGTGTGTGTTTGTGTGTCAAATTCAGTATATAAGCTCACAAAACTGGGTAAGAATATGTGAAGCTATAGATTTCCTTCTACGTGTGAATATTTCTCACAACAAGGTATTCCACATAATGTTTTACCTTCTAAAATTTGCTGAACTATCAGCTTTAAATATATTATTTCAATTGAGCCCAGTTCTTCCACATTTTGTTCACAAAAATATAAATTGTAAAACACCACACAAAATATTTTTGTATAGTTTATAGTTGGAAAAAACTATAGGGCAGCAATGCTTTGCTAGAAAATCTAGTTTGCTCAATATTTATATCGATAGTGATCAATATTTATATCGATAGTTATCGATATATTGATATTTCATTTCTAGTTTCAGGTTAAGAAATTCCAAAAAAGATTGACAATTATCCATATCTTTAACAAAAATATCGATCTATCGACATTTTATTGCTAAAAACCACTTTTCCAGAGATTTTTATGGAGAACTACTGAACTAATAGGTACCAAATTTTCAAGAGATTAGCACCAATATAAGGAAAGTCTATTGCGAAAATTTAAGCCTGATCCCTTTTGTCATTTTTTCATAATCTTGGAAAAATGACTTTTCCAGAAATTTTTTGTTTTCCAATTTTCTCAGAAACAAATCAAGTAATAGGCAAAAAACTTCTTTCAGACCTGATCCAGTATGAGAACTATTTCTTGGGGAAATTTCAGACATATCCACTCGATAGTTTACTCAAAATCGTGAACCCAAATTTTTGGGCGATACCTATATATATATCATAAAACGGACAATTTTCATAACCCCCACCCCTAACCCCGCAATGATGTCAATTTTAATACCTCGTTTGCGAGCAAACTGGCTAAAAAGTACAAATTTGGTCAAAATTATATTTTTATTAATCCCCATGGTTAGGCTTCACATTTCACTTTCGTTCTATACATATTTTATCTTCATCATTTCTCAGTTCTGAGTGTTTTTACGCTGATGTGACCGAAAACTATGGGGTGGCCATTGAAATCGGGTTTACCCTATTCATTTATTTATTTAGTTTTTCATGTTTAGGGAAACCTACATTTTGCAGCGTAACTTGCTACGCTAGAATTTTTTTTTTTCACTTATTTTTCTCCTCTTCCTTTTTTTCAACGCTGTTACCTACTTTCCGAAGAGGAATTTTTGGCAATAAGAAAAACAATGAATGAGAAACGAAGGTAGGTACGCACAGCCACGCAAACGTTATGAGATGCTGGGCGATTTAGCTTTTACCGAGTGATAATGGCAGAGAGAGGAAGATTTTGTTTTAATTAATGATGGATGCTCGAGAAAGTGACGCGCAAAGGCAAAATACGAGGACAATACGATTTATAGAGGATTGGTAGTGCGGCCAGTTGAATGCGGCGACAACTTTCACCAAGTGTACGCAAGACGCAGGTTCCAGTTTAAAAAAAGTGGAACACATTTTGACAGTGACGAACAAAGAAGGGGCGAAAGGAAAAGAGGAGGGCTGTGAGAGGCGTTGGAGGGCAGCCAAATAAATTTTAAGAAAGGGAAGAAACGCTTGCGGTGGCATACGGCCGTAATGGACGAGCGCGGTTTACACCGAAACAAATTCAGTTTATGTGCCAAAAACAGGAATACAAATTACCTTTCTTGAGAGCGTTTTTGTCGAGACCTGGTAGGCTATTTTGCATGAATAATTCCGATGTTGATGTTGCCGAAGTGAAAAACATATTATTATTATTATTATTATTATAAGACCGAAAAACGTGGCTTCGTTTGAAGAAAGACCGAAAGAAAAAAAGAAAATACCTAATGAGCGGTTTATAAAATAAAATGCGTTATGCCTACCCACCTGTTGCGCATTTTGGTTGCGTACTTTTTATTTTAGCTTCTTTTTTTTCTTTCTTTTTTTTTTTTTCTTATCAAAAGATGGCGAGTTCGAGACGATCTCATTTGCTATAGATTCGCCGTTGTGATGGAAGCAACGGCAAGTATGTGAACCTCCAGCTTCGATCGTGCAGTTGTATGGAAACCTACAGTTGATAACCACTCGCACACGAACGCAAATCACACCGCACAATTATTAATACGAATAGCGAATAAATCGAACAAAGGCGCATTTTGCTGCGTCGAACGAAAAATAACGTCGTGACCCAAACGAACGTATGAGATTTTAAAAAGCAAATACCCGTTACCACGTTTTGAAAAACTGAAAGTAAAAAAAAAAATGAAAAACCAGCCGAGTAGCCTGGCAATCGAATCAACGTCCATATCCAGATGTTCGAATGTTATACCTACCTCAACAGATATCTATCCACCCCACAGTTGCTCTGTCTCACCGACGTTCATCGATGGAGTCGTCGTCTTTGAATTCTAATTTGATGAAAAGGAATTCGCACTTGCGAAGCTGGTCTGTTTTGCGCATCCTTCTTCCGCCAAAGTTACTTCTCTCCGTTTTGCTCAGAAAATTTGCAGTCTTTCTGAAACGTGATAATTCTAAAATCTGCTCGTCACTGGGCGCTCAACGTTTTGTGATTGTTCAATGACGAAATGGATTTCATCCACCCACTTCATAGATGATCTCCCTGCACCAGTCTTATAGTTTAACTCCTCGGATACCATAATATTACAATTATGTAGATGGCGCCACGATGACGTAATGCGACTATCTTACCTCGAATATACCAGAAACCCGTTTACATCTGCACCACCATTCAGCTACATTTTGGCTGTCAGCCTATCTACAAGATTAATCGATACGCTTTTGTAAAAAGAAAAAAAAACGTTGGTAAATTTTTAATTAAAAAAAAAAAAAAAAACTCACATAAGCCTATAACAGATATGCATGCATTCAACTTCAATTCACGCAATACCTACAGACATACAGACTCTGTCGCTGTTGCCGCAAAAGCAGGGCATTATAATGGTATAAATACGCTATAGAAGAGCCATAAATGTGACACGAGTGGCTCAAAAGTGACAAATGCAGGTGTCATGCTATACTGGAAAAGTGACTCCTCTACCACGCTTATAGGTACTACATAGGTGTTACATAATATTACATTCATTCGCCAAGCTTTTTCCAAAAGTGAGTCATCAATAAAGTGACAGATAGGTGTCACTGCGACGAAAATACCACAATATGGTAAAATAAAATGTGAACCTTACATGTATTTCAATTATAGCATTAGATTTTCACATTTTAGCAACGTAAATAAAACTTAAGACTTTTATGACAATGACGTACTTGAGATAAATATATTTTTCACATCTGATTGGTGGAAGGAGTGTCGCACAGTGGAAAAAAATGCCTCATTCAAATCACACTTTGTATGCATATATGGCTTCGGAGTGAATGTACTTTGACACAGACGATGTGCATTCCTTAGATACCTATATTTGTTATTTTAGCACTCATCAAAATCTTCTTTTCGTGGCTCCGCCCACGGGTCTTCTGCGCACAGGCGATGCGTCAGAATACTCCCTCTTGGTAGAGGAGACATTGGTGTTGAGGCAACATCAGTTGTGAGTTACAAGGTGGGTGAAGACAGGCGAGTGACTCCAACCAACTTTATATGGTCCCTTGAACCTTAAACCACACTAATTATAAGCTTCTACCCACTACACTTATTATCACATATTCCATGTACACGGTGTACTTCCAATGGGTAATACATTCATGACAGCTACTGTGGATGCCAATATCATATATAGGTATTCGATTATTTTAATAAATTTTAAAAATTTTAATCGGATTTTATATACCGCCTTTGGAGCAATAAGTAGCCAATATATTACGCTGACTACTTGACAAAGGAAGACTGGTCACCATGTTGTTATCTTTACCTTGTGGTATCCCAAATTAGGTTTTTACTTGGCACATGTAACTTGATTTTTATTAACCCTCATAAGTTTTCAATGAATTACTTACCTGAATTGATTCCCAAGGTATGTAATGAGATACCATACCCATGGTATCTGAAGATGAAAACATTGAAGAAATAAATTTTCTGCTGATGATAAAATGATAATGAAGTTGAAATATTATCAAAATAAAATTTTTAAATAAAAAACAATTTGGAAATTTCAAATACCAAACTAATAGCATCCCACAGTGAGATATTCCAAAGTTTACTGTGGGGAAAAAACTGGAAGGGAAAGACCCCAGGTTTGTTCTCCCCAAACACGTGTGTTTTTACATTTTTAAGAATCTAAAAAGACCAAAAGTTAACCATGTTCTTTTCTTTATTAATCCCCTGTTTTCTTGGAACTTTTACCAATTTGAAATCCACATTGTCATCCACTGAATTTCCTCACCATAAATGACCCCTTTAGCCTGACATAATGTTAATCAAAATAATCAGAAACAAAATACAAAATACCAGTTTATTCATAAAATGAATTAACATACCTAGTCTTCAAAAGATGATCAAATCCATATTTGAGAGCCAAATGAAATATTACAAGACGGACAAATTTAAACAAAATAAGAAACACAAGATGAAATTATATAGCAAAATTTCATCGAGACAAATTTTACAAGTTATTACAAAATTACTGAGTAAAAGTATTCGTAGGACTTGCTAATGCAAAGGTACTAAATGGATCGATTTCTTCTAATCTCAGAAAGTTAGAGCTAGTCCAAAATTTGTGAGGAAAGGAGAAATCACTATATCAAGTTCTGTTTCAGATAGCAGTCGAACGAAAGAACAAGCCACAAGCAGAAACAGAAAAAGATATGGCGGAAAAACGTCAGATAATAAAGCTCCGCTCTTCAAAAGAAGAATGTAATAAATTATCACGTTTTGAAATTCTATGGATACTTCAGCCTGTTCTGTTTTGCTCTTTCTCTCGCATATTTTCTACAATGGCAGCCAATCTAAGAGCTTCTATATGCATTACTAATTGAAGTGCTTTTTTTGTTTGCAGCATCACTCCTCTCCCAGGTGACAGATTTTTTCAAAATTCTGACCTCATATAAATGCCTATCTTTAGATAGTTTGTGCGAAACTTCCTTTCAAGAGCTCCATCCAGACAGCTATAATAAATTTCAAAATTTCAGTTCTGAATCTGTTCTTTTCAAAGCTAGTTTTCAATTTGACTTAATATTTTTTATATCGGTGTAAATTTTAGTCAAGTTCGAATGTTTTCATCGAGAGTTTTAGGTCTGGACCTGTATAACGTTTGAAAGTTAGCTCCCAGTTCTATTTCTTAGTTTTAGCGTCAGTTCTGATAAATGACAACTCAAAACTTTAAATTTCAAGTTCTGAATTTTACAAAATCGAATCGGTTTAAGGGTAAAAAAGAAGAAAAAAAAAGAAAAAAAAGAATGAAGGTAAAATTGCTGAGTTTTCTTGCGGAATCGAATGAACCCGTACAATATCATATTTTATAGTTTTATACCCTTAGCTAATATATTAAATTAAAGTTTCTTTTTTCCATTCCACCATTCTTCCTCTCAGACTTGACTGATTTTCGCATAATTTTTGATCCCCATTTGGTAGTTTTTACAAAATTTTAATTCAGATTCTCTATTCTGAGGGCAGTAATTACCTAACACGTTCGAAAGTTATCACTAAATGTCTTAGTTCTGGTGCTGTGCAAAAATACCGCTGAACTAATTCACTCGAGAACCTATTCGTGAACATAAAATACTAAAGTTCTCTTAAAAGTGTAACGGTCCGGAATGCAATACATCTTTGCGGCGTTACAGGTTGCCACGTTACCCCATTCGTACCCCACCCTTGAAATGCGATGACTACCCGACTCTTTTATCAGCAATTCGATTTCGTATTTAAAAAGTATTTTCGTTAATCTGTTGGGCGCAATTTACACGAGTAGCTACACAGTGCACAGGTAGGTCTATCGCGTCCCTAAGCGTATCGCATTTACTTAATCCGTTTGTAATTATCTACCGTATGAACGCTTAATCGGGGAGGGGGCACAGGGATGCCACGATATGCAAACAAATTTTTACCTAATCTGCGGAACATACAGTCATGTACCACGACCCGCGTCTTGTATGTAATAATTGTGACACCACACCAGTAATGAGTATTTCCTCGTTTATGAAGTTCATTTTGGGTAGGCGTACGGGCGACAGCGTGTTTGCGTGTTTGTTTGGGTGTTTGTTCGGGTGTTTGTTTGGGTGTTTGTTGTGCGTGCCTTATGCGCACATGCAAACGTAGACGAGATTTTCGAAACACCGACAACCTTGCAGCACCGAATTTTATTTCAGCTCACATCGCGTTAACTGAAACTGAATATCGTCGTAAAAGAGCTTGCAACACATTACCTATTAAATTTAGGCTCTTCCATACGCAGATTTTATGCGAAATGAACTCGAATGAGCAAGAAAATCACCAAAGGCGCCACCAGAATTTTTTAATAGGGTGGCCATATACGTAATGTTTACTACGGGCTGCGGATTAAATGACGGACGATTTCCACGACGTATCCAAGGGCCGAGGATTCGAACTCGCTTGGTTTTTCTCTGGTTTTTGAATTAGCCATTTAAAATCGTACCAGTTGGCAAACTTGTGGCTGGGACTAAGATGATTTTTAATTTCATCAGAAAGCATGACTTTTCACATGATAATCGCAAATGATTCATTTATCATTACGTAAAATAATGCAGAGTAAACGTATCGAATATGGAGTAGGTACATAACTTGGAAATTTTAAATTTTGAAAAATCACTCTAACTTAAATGACTGCACAAAAGGTGTTCCCAACATGGGGTACCCCTTTCCTAATATGAGGTATATATTACATTCTAGATAATATATACTCATGATGTGGGATACCATCTTTTGTTAATATCGGGTAAGTACCGGAAAATTTATGCAAAACAAAAATTAAAATTAATAAAAATTAATTATTCTTTCTCACAAAAGTTACAAATGCCACTTACAACATTCTGATTTCGTTATTCGTTGTTTTGAACATAAATAATTGGTACACCGTATTATAGGGTTCAAGAAAACAAGAAATTCCTAAAATTGAATGAATCAACTTACAGGATTGACAATACTCGGAAACAAAAGCCAAATTTTCAAATTTTCTGTTGACATTAATCATATTTCAAAATATCAAACAATATTTTGTCCAAAAGTTATGAAAAATTGCCAAAAATTTAAGAAAACGGTGATAATAAGAGAAAAACTTTCGGAAGTGTTATTTTCAATTTTTTCGTAGCAATCTGCATTAATAGTTTAAGAGAAACGGTGGTACCCAACTTTGGTTCATTCCCATAATCGGTACACTTACCCTACCGTATAGGTAAGTAGAATATTATAAGTACATTTTATGGACAAAGTTCTTAATCGAGCATTGTGAATAACTTAAAATGATTTCGTGCAGTTTCATGAGTTGAAAACACACAACTGCTCATTATAATATGAATAGGTAGGAAAGTCAGTGTATCATAAAACGCAATTCTTTTCCTTTTTGTTTATGGTGGAAGCTAGAATTGACTTCGAAATTTGAGACCAATGAATTTGGAAAGAATAAACTTTTATCCAATGGCAGATTCAGGGGGAAAATGAGGAAATTCCCCAATTACCGAATAAAAAAGGAAAAAAAGAAAACTAAATGAAAATAATAAAAATATGGTCACAAAATTAGGACAAAGACCATAAAAAATTTGTAGAGCAAATAAAATCAAAAGGTCCTTTTCTACAAATATTTTTTTCATTTCCTCCCCCAATATGACCCTCTGGATCCGCCACTGTCTTCATCTAAAACATAAAATCCGAAGAAATTATTAAAATTTGATAGTTTTCTTAAATTTTATCTTACGAGGGCCACCTTTTTTTTCCACAATAAGTACCTACGTGTTAAATTCCATGAGAAAAAAAAGTTTTTAATTTAAAAAATTAAAATTTAGTTTTATCCAATACTATCTGATGCATATTGCGTCTGAAAGTAATAATTACATTTAGAACACGGATAATAATTATCAGCTATTTGAATTGTCGTAATTAATATAATATTATTAGTAGCAAAATTACTTTTTTTTTTCAATTGTGACTCTTCTGCGAATTTAGGACATTTTTTACAGCATCCTCAACTTTCTCAGGATCCAAAGTTTCCTGTTTTCGGCATTTTTACCTCTCGACATTAAAAGGTAGGTATACTTAGTGTATTCTATGGTACACCAAGTTCACCATTTTATTGAAAATCAAAAATAAGGTTGGAGAATACAGTGGTAAGTGTTTTCCACTGCTAATAACTCTAAGTAATTAATTAGTGGCAATCAAACTTTTTTGAAGGGCAATCTTAAATTTCAGAGTTCAGTTTATTTTGAGGTTTGTGAGTAACAAAAATTTGATTTTTTGCAAAATTCTGATTTGTTAAACGTTGCAATATCTTTCGATCAACAAACTAGACGACAATATCAAACAAATGCAGTGTTACCAGTGAATGATACAAAATGTTATGGGACCAGGTTGTTCAAAAACTAAAGGAAAGTCAGTTTTATAAATGGTACTTTATTTATAAATTCACTTATCAGTTATTACCGCAATTCTGATGGTATTGACTATTTGAATGGTACAATTTTTTTCTTGTGGCAGCTACATTTTCTGGGTGAAAGTACTGATTCTCCATTACCTTCAATGCCTCTATTATTGGTAATTTCTAAGAAAGTCTAGAAATTTTCCTCCAAATTAACGCCTGAAAATGCATAAAAAATTCTTAATTCTACTTTTAATTTTGACCAAAACACGCATCACATGCATCTACATACAATAAATTTCTTACATTACTTACCCCATCTGAGAGTAGAAGTAATCTACACAGACCTAATGACCGATCAAAGTAATTAATTACCAAAAGGAAACCTGGATTATGAGTGACTATCCAATTTTACTCAACCAACGGTGTAATTTTTGGTCAACAGTTGAAAAGTTCAATTCAATCATCAATTATAATGTAAGTATTACTAACCTTTTAGCAGCTAATTTTTTATTATTTGAAAGCCCATGGTGTGTTAAATCAGAAGTAATGAAGGTGGGAAACTATTAAAACTATCTAAAGTATCGATAAAAATTTTCGATATTTTCCACCTCTAAAATGTATGTATTTTTACCAAGTTTGCTTGCAAACGGAGTATTAAAATTGACTTCACAAAAGGGTTAGGGGTGGGGATCATGAAAATTATCCATTTCATGGGAAAAAGAAAACGATTTGTACCATTTTCCTATTTTGATCTAATTTTTTTTATGTACTTACTTACCTACATAATTATAATATATACTTATAATATGTATGCATATTTATATGTAGGTACCTGCGTATGTATCGCCAACAATTTTTGTTCACGAATTTGAGAAAACTACGGAACCGGTAGTGTTGAAATTTTCACGAAATATACTTAATTATTATATAGGAGCAGATCTGACAGAAGTTTTGTACCAATTGATTCAAAAGTTTCCAAGAAAATTAAAAAACAAAAAATTCCAGGAAAATAGTTTTTCCAGGATTCTGAGATAACGACGAAAGGGATGAAGTTGAAATTTTCACAATAGATTATCTTCATATGAATATGAATTTTATAGAAGTTTGGTGCTTATTTATTTAGAAGTTTGTGAAAAAACTTGAGAAGAAAAATTTCTGGAAAATATTTTGTGTTCATGGTTTTGAAAAAAATGAGATAGGTAGAGCTAAAATTTTCATGAAAGGTATTCTTTATAATATAAAACCAAGTCTGATAGGAGTTTCGTTCTTAATGATTAAGTAGTTTTCGATAAAACTGGAAAAAAATACAGTCGTTGAAAATCGGCTTCTAGCAATAAAATATCGATGGATCTATATTTTTGTTCCAGATATAGATATATCGATATGTTTGTTAGACATCGATAACTATCATTACAAATATTAATTACTTTCGATATTTTTTTACAATTTTTTGAAGTATGTAATATTCAGGTTTTTTTTTTTTTATTATTTAGAACTGCGAATGAAAATTGGAAAACTAAGTTTTCTAGCGAAGTATTGCTCCAATAAAGATCAGCAAATACCAAAATGATGTTAAACATACCGTCTGTTCTGAAACGATTTTCTTAATTCTTTAAAAATTATCTTTAATAAATTCCAATTGCTTTATGATGGTATGCGCTGGTATTTATCAATTTGAAACAAGAATAAGAGCTGGAGAAAAAATCGCGACAAAAAAACGCCATAATATAATCGGTATTCTATCAAAAGAATCAATTTCTTCTTTATTTAGAAGACAAATATATTCCAAAAATTTAATTTGTGTTATTTCGACCTTATTATATATTTATTAATTTTTTTAAAATTTATTTTCGCTCTTTTAATGCAGACGAGCAGACGATTGAGTTATAAAGAAAAAAGGGAGAAAGAAAAATTCCATACTTAGTTCGTTGTAACTTTTTACAGAACCGTATTATTTTTATTCCCCTTTCACTTTCTTTATCCGTTTTTCCTTTCGTTTTTTTGTTCATTTTTCAAAAGTTCATTCCAAAATTTGGTGCTTAAGTTCGCGTTTTTCGGCAATAAAGTCTTCGTGTTTTCAAGCAAGCGTGCGCCAAAAAGTTTCGAAAACATTTGTTTAAAAACCATCTTACTTATTCTCTTTTTCCTATTCGTATGCCTTTTTTTCTTCTCACTCCAATGTACAGAGTATGTCTCTTTCTTTCTCTCTCCCTCGGGCTCCTCATCAATTGGCATGAAAAAAAAAAAGAGATAAATTAGTGAGTAAGTAAGATTTTTTTTTTTTCGAATCTATTATCGAGCGAACGAAATTGACTAATACGCGAAAATATGGAAACGTCCAAAGAAAATGTTTAAATTGTTGAGTAGAGATTGTGTAATGTGCAGTTCATTCGTCTTCATATTTTTCTTCTTTTTTATTCATGCTTAAAGGAATGTGGATAAGTCGATTGCACAGAGCAGTAATGAAAAATAGTGTATTTTTTATCCCAAGTCAACTATCACCGACCTAATAGACGAATAACAATATGCCACCACATAATCAGAATACTTGCTGGACGCACAAAATCAACTCACCATTACCTGTCGAACAAAGAGAAGCTTCTTCCATACTCACCATGTGACTATTACCGCACTATAAATTCCTTAATTATTATTGATGAGTAAACGCGTCTTAGCTTTTAGTAGGGGCTATGGAAAAGTTACGAGCATCAGACGTCAGACAGTAAGTTTCGTAGATAGTGTGTCTTCGTGTGTCTATGTATGGGTATATGGGGGTATGTATGCTATGTATGTACCTATCATTCTTGTTAACACAATATAGGGCTTAATTTTTGTTTAATAGTCGCGAAATTTGGTAAAAAAATTAATTCTAACACAAGGAACCGATCAACCATTTTTGATTGTAATGGATCGATTTATTCAGAAGTTATTAGTTATTTAGTTTAATTTTTCCCCATATCTCGAGAAGGGGATGATGTAGAGGTTTGAAATTTGGAGGGTATACTAATTTAATGGAGGATGATATATTTATTTCAAAAGAATTCTTCAAAAATTGTGTTGGGGTGCTTTTCCCTAGGAAGGCAAGGGACCTCCGAGTTAGCTTAAAACCTTTTTTGAAACAACACAAATAATTCCTCCAAATTTCAGCTGGATTGATTGAGTGGTTCCGAAGTAATGAACATATATACAAACAAACTTTTACATTTATAGTAAGTATAATATGAATATGAATGTGTGTGGTTGTGTGCGTGCCCCTTGTCAGTTGATCCTGAACGCAACATTGCGATTTTGAAACAAACCTCTTATATTTCATTCAATGATTACTCAGCCTCTATTTAAGCTAGAGAGCTCGAGTTGGTATTGCTGGAAAGACGAGAAAATTTCAAAAATTTATGTCCAACTTACTAATCATTTTCACCAATTAAGAAATGTGTAAAAGAAAAAACACATAAATAATATAAAATTTTCCATTTTTTTGGATTCTATTAACTTCTTATCTTTCACTCGATAATTTCTCAACCGATAGGGTCTGTATCATTGGAAAAAAAGGAAACTCTGCATAAATTTACTAGCCATATAATTTTACTAGCGTAATTAGCAGTTCGAAAATAAATATAAACTAAAAAACGGAAAACTGAAGGAAAATTTACCATTTTTGGAATCTAGAAACCACTCCTCTTTCACTCCAATCGCTGTTCAAATTAGCAAGCTGAGGTTGGTATCATTGAAAAGAGGAGAAAATTTGCATAAATCTATACTATCCATATAATTGTTTCTATCATCTTCAGCAATTTAAAATCTATGTAATTTTTTTTAGTAATACCCACCCAAAAAGTATGTTGATGTTTTCTGGCATTTAGAGTGTATAAAAAAAGGCGAATTTTAACACGGTGTGAAAATTGAAAACTCGCGCAGGCACACCTCCAAAGTCATTTCCATTTCCACTGTGCTATCCTGGCTGCGCATACGCACAATCGATTTCTCTTCCTTTCTGCAATATTTCTTTCCGAATCTCTCATTCGCGCAGAAAAGTACACTTTACTTTTTTTTCCCTCCTCATACAACTTCTTCGGAAGTACATTATTGTGTATTACAAAAAATAGTAAGCGACACACGAGTGAAGTAAGTGACTTCTATTCGTATGATGTGTGTTAATACCATTTAGATCACGCTGCAATTATCATCCCACTTATAATGCAATCACCTATTTCTGGCACTTAAATCACAAACTGACTACTCCAGGTAATCTGGTGTAAAGCTTGCGTAAGAACGAACACTTGGCAAAGACTATCCAAGTCAGAGAAGTTGATTCTGCTGTGTGTGGATACTGAAGAACACATACCTATTTTGAATATCTCGGGAGCTATTATGTAAACTGGCCTGGACGTATTCTAATCTTGGATTATACATGTTGTGGGCTACGTAATATTTTTG
The DNA here is from genome assembly GCA_011428145.1 of Ericerus pela. Taxonomy (NCBI): domain Eukaryota; kingdom Metazoa; phylum Arthropoda; class Insecta; order Hemiptera; family Coccidae; genus Ericerus; species Ericerus pela. Next base: position 838,600 of record WOFM01000410.1, on the reverse strand, counting down.
TGTGCCGACTGGCTACACTGCTGCTTTCGTTTCGTCGCCTCATTTCTTTCTCTCGTAGCTGTAGACTATTGATAAAATGTTAGTTGGTTTTGGTTTTTCGTCTATCTTTTAGTCAGTTATTATTTAAAAATGTTTCGTGCACTTTTGTGCAAGTCTTGAGTTTAAAATATTAAAAGTTGAATAAAATAGTAAAATTTAAATGTAAAATTGTCAATTCTTTACATAAAAATGGTCCTTCGGGCCGGATACTTATGAGGCTTAACATAAATTTGAGTAACTTGTAAAATTGAAAATTTTTGTAATGAGTTGCTGTTTGTGAAGCTTGGCTTTTGAGACCTGATCAAGTTCCTGTTGGCTCGTTGGTGACCCGAAGATATCAATATGGTCAATTCAGTCGACAGTGAAGGCGAGAAGGAGTACCTGAAAAAGCTGGTAAGAAAACGTGAATGCATGGCCCGAAGAATTGTTCGAATCGCTAGCAACCTAGACAATGTGAGCGCAGTTGACAGTCATGATGTGTCCATTGATGCTGCTCGTATTGATTACGATGATTTAGAAAAGTGCTTTGCCGCGTTCGAGTCGACTCAAAATGAAATTGAAGAAGAGATTTCCGAAGACGAGTTGGCGCATCATGAAGCTGAGAGAATTCGCATCGAAGAATTGGTAAGAAATGCTCGAGTAAGTGCTTCGAATTTTATTAGACGTAGTGCAGCTCCTATTGAATCTTTGAATGCAAATACCACGCCCGTTGTAACGACTTCGGCGACCAAGATTAAGCGACCCGAGATAACCGTGCCTAAGTTTAGTGGCGAGGTTAAAAAATGGTCCGAATTTAGAAATGTATTTAAATCTTTGGTTATCGATGAAAAGTTGTACTCGGACGTTGAAAAAATGATTTATTTGAAGCAAGCAGTCGAAGGTAAAGCATCCGAGTTGATAGCGAATTTTGAAATTAGTCGAGAAAATTTTGCTAAAGCTTGGGAAAAGTTGCGTCGTCGTTACGAGAACAGCCAAGCGGTAATTAGTACGCATTTAGATGCTTTGTGTAAACTGCCTATCGCTAAGTCCGAGACGGAAGTAGCGCCTTTATTAGACGCTGCTACCGATGCAATCGAGTCGTTAAGTGCTGCCGGTGTTCAAAACGGTTGGGAGCTAATGCTGTGTCACTTAGTTTCTGCTAAATTAGATCCTGAAACTCGAAAACAGTGGGAACTTTTGATTGTTCAAGAAGAAGAGTACCCTACTTATGCAAAGTTAGAAAAGTTTTTGCATGAATGAGTGCGAGTTTTCGAGTCCATTTGTAGCACGAGCAGCTCCCCAAAGTCGAGTCAGAGTAGCAGTATTAAAAAAGAAAAACCGGTTGATCCCCAGAAAGCTTTGGTAACACAAGTTCCGTCACAAGTTGCTTCGAGAGAATCAACTGGTTCGATTACTCGAGTTTGTTTCGATTGCGGTGCTTCGTCGCATGCTCTTCCAGATTGTAAGATTTTTCTTGCAAAGTCCAAAGCCGAGAAAACACAGGTAATCCAGAAACGTGGCTTGTTTTTTAATTGCTTAAATCGTGGTCACCGAGTGGTTACTTGTCGGTTGAAACGGTGCGAGAAATGCGGTAAAAAGCACCACATTTTGCTTCATCCCGACGAACCTATTTCTCAAGTGGAAACTACTAGTGATCACGTGACTGAGCCTACAAAGAAGGAACAAGTTGGTAGCTCAGATTCGGCTAAAGTTTTGCTAACGAGTGGCAAGTTCTTGGCGCGTGTATGCCTTCCCGTAGCTTTGGTATATGTTTTCGGTCGAAACGGTCATCGTCAATTGGTTTGCGCCTTCTTAGATTCATGTGGCGGTATCAATGCTATTTCCGAGCGGTTAGTAAAGAAGCTTCAGTGTTCGACCGAAAGCTCACGTGTGTCATTATCAGCGCTAGTGCCGGGCGAATTTAAAATTTCTCACTCGTGCGATCTAACTGTAAATTCTCGAGTTAGTGAATATAAGCTCAAAGGTAAATTTCAGGTTTTACCGACAATTTCGAATGATTTTGCTAGCTTTGATAAAAATTCGGTGGACTTCGACGTTTTCAAGAATTATCAGCTTGCTGATGATCCATCAGTAGATCCAGGTCGAGTCGATTTATTAATTGGTACCGAATTTTATGAAGAAGTTATGCTGAGCGGAAAAGTGAAAGTTGGTGACCGAGCTTATTTGCGAGAATCTACATTTGGCTGGGTTTTCATCGGTGTTACCAAATCACAGCAGTTTTTTGATGCGTCAAGTTTGTGTTTTCTTACTTTAGAGGCAAAATTTCAGCGGTTTTGGACTATTGACGAGATGAGCGAAAATTGCCCAGTGTGGACTCCTGAAGAAAAACGCGTCGACGAAGAATTTGAACGTACTTTCACTCGAGATTTGGATGGTCGTTTTATTGTATTTTTGCCGAAAAATTTAGGTATCGAAATGTTAGGCGAGTCTCGTAATATCGCGTTTCGTCGATTGTTATCGTTAGAGCGACGTCTACATAAGTCGGTAAAAATGTTCGTTGAATATAATAAGTTTTTAGTCGAATACAAAGAGCTTAAACACATGATTTGTATCGATAGTTCAAAAGCGATGGTTTACTTGCCGCATCATGCAATACTCCGAGAATCGAGTTCAACCACCCGTACTCGAGTCGTATTTAACGCTTCGTGCGCTACTTCGTCAGGTTACTCGCTAAACGATGTACTAGCTAAAGGTCCGGTCTTACAAGAAGATTTGTTTATAATTTTAATGCGTTTTCGTAGTTATAAAATCACCTTTACCGCGGATATTGAAAAAATGTATCGCCAAATTTTAGTTCACCCGACCGATCGGAAGTTACAATGTATTTTGTAGCGAGATAATGTAACCAAGTCGATTTGTACTTTTCAGTTAAATACGCTTACGTACGGCACTAAGCCAGCTTCTTATTTAGCCACTAAGTGTCTTGTCAAGTTAGCTGATTTATTTTCAGTCGAGTATCCGGAAAGCGCTGAAATTGTTAAGTCTGATTTTTATATGGACGATTTGTTATCTGGCGCTGATAGTCTCGAGGAGGCTAAGATTAGAGTTAAGGAAATTACAGAGATTTTAAATTCTGGCTGTTTTCCATTGCGCAAGTTTGCTTCAAATTCTAAAGAGCTTCTTCACGAGATAGACCCTAGTAAGATTGTCAAGTTGCATTCATTCGAAGATTCTGAAGATGTTGCCATGTTAGGTGTTACTTGGAACAGCCAGGAAGATAAGTTCGTATTTTTTTGTAAGTTTTCTGTTGAAAAAAAGGAGTCGGTGCTGACCAAGCGTTTGTTTTTGTCCAAGAATTTTCGTATTTTTGACCCTCTTGGTTTATTGGCTCCAATTGTCATTTCTTTAAAGTTCTTATTGCAAGAGTTGTGGCGTAGTAAGATCGATTGGGACAATCCTGTTCCTCAGATTATTCTCAGTAAGTTCGAATCGATTCGGCAGAAATTAGAGTTCATTCCTTCTCTCGCTGTTCCTAGATGGGTAGGGTTTAGGGATGCTGCCGAAATTCACGTTTTTTGTGACGCTTCTCAGAGAGGTTATGGTGCTGTGGTTTACGTTCGTTCAGTTAGTGAACAAGGCGTTTACGATGTTCAGTTCTCAAGAAGAATAGATCCGAATTCATCAATTATTGCTCGAAATTGGGAATCGCCTGGAAGTTTATTCCCGAACGCGCCCCTCACTTCGGTGGCTTATGGGAGGCGGCGGTAAAGTCATTTAAATATCACTTTAAACGTATAGTGGGTGTTCAAATTTTGTCGTATTCCGAACTCTCGACTCTGACTTGTCAGATAGAGGCTGTCTTAAATGCTCGTCCTATTTGTACTTTTGCTGATGATTCATCTACTGTCATTACTCCTGCTCATTTGTGTATTGGTAGATCGATCTCTCTCTTACCTCCAATTACCTGTGAGGTTGTAAAAGGCTCGGCTAAGGTTAGGTATTGTTTAGTCCGTTCTATTTTTGATCGATTTTGGGCTATTTGGAGACAGGAGTATTTAGTCGCCCTGCGAAAGGGTTATTTTCGAAAAGTTGGTTCTCGTGCAGCTCAAGTGGACGACATTGTCTTGCTTCAGGAAAGTAACACTCCTCCTTCGGAGTGGCCGATGGGTCGTATAGTTAAGTGTTACTTAGGTAGCGATGGTACTTGTCGTGTGGTAGATGTGTTAACTCGAGGCAAAGTTTTTCGTCGTCCAGTAATTAAGTTGTCACCTTTGCTACCTGATTCAGAAATTAGTTAGATTTTTTTGATGTAATTATTATTTAGTACTTGTTGTTTATTACTCTTATTGTTATTCCGCTTATTTATTTACGCATTTGTTACGTTTTTTGTCATAATATTTTTTGAATTTTTTGTGATATTTACTTACACTGTACTTTTGTTTATATAATTTTTTTTGAGTTTAATGACTCAAAAGGGGGGAGTATGTTGTGGGCTACGTAATATTTTTGTGTGCCGACTGGCTACACTGCTGCTTTCGTTTCGTCGCCTCGTTTCTTTCTCTCGTAGCTGTAGACTATTGATAAAATGTTAGTTGGTTTTGGTTTTTCGTCTATCTTTTAGTCAGTTATTATTTAAAAATGTTTCGTGCACTTTTGTGCAAGTCTTGAGTTTAAAATATTAAAAGTTGAATAAAATAGTAAAATTTAAATGTAAAATTGTCAATTCTTTACATAAAAATGGTCCTTCTTCTTTCACTCAATGATTCCTCAGCCGCTATTTAAGCTAGAATGCTGGGATAGGCATTGATGGAAAGAAGAAAACATTTACTTTAAACTAATTTCTTTATCATTTTTTAATCCTCATTAACTGTTTGAAAATTAATGAACTAAAAAACGCAAAATAATGGAAAACTTGTTGTTTTTGTTTGTTTTTACCTAACCATTTTGCAAATTTTTTTTGGGGGCGGAATTGTTGCAATGTTTTTTTGCATTAATTGCAAAAAGTGTGGTGTGTAGCAAGTGCTAGTAGGCTATTTTAACTTGTGTGAATTTTGCAGCACTCGCCTTCGGCTTGTCAGCAAATTCTTTACACTCAATAAAAAAATAGCTCACTTTATGCACTTGTCACACAATATACTATTTTCTTAAAAGACGAATCCGATAAAAAAGCTATTATTACTACACGTAGACTCTTAGGTAAATTCTAAAGTTTCGTTTCGTCTACAATACAACTGTTTTTAAAATAAAATCAAACTCCGCAGTTTATCTTTCGGAGGAACTCGTCTAATTTTCAAGGATTTTCTTGAAATGATAAATTAATTGTAGTACCAGACTTTCAATCGATAAAATTTCAAAAATAAAACTATCCAAGTATGGTTTTAAAATCTGTTCTATCAGACTGTGATAGTATAATACCGACATTATTGACCATATTCGCGTTTGGAATAGTAAAAATAATCGTATACTTAGCCTACCTACTATGAAGTGACGATGGTGTCCATGATTTTTCAATCAGAGATCACCATTTTCAACACTGTTTTATGTAGCCAGCGAATAGATTATCCAAAAATAAAAATAATGATAATAATATAAGACATTGTTTTACCTCTCAAGTCCGTTTCCTCGCCGACATCCGAATCAATTTTTGCGATATGCGACCGAATATAAAAATGGCGGTAGCATATTTCGGGTTGCCAGTACGACTAAATGGCCGCAAAAGATCCCCTGAAAAAGAAAACATGAAAGTAAAAAGTAAACAAATGAAAAATGTGATACGTGCGAAAAAAAAAAAAAAAAAAGCACAAAGAAGAGCAAGCGAATATAAAATAGAGACACAATGTTGTACGTGTGGTTCATCGACCTCAAAAAGTTAGATTTTATTGCTCACTGTTATCAACATTTCTTAGACGAAAGTTCAGCGAATTGATGTTGAATTTTTTGATCGCGTTTTTCTAAAGCAGAAATAAAAAACACGAAGAAAGTGCTGTTAGTGAAATACCGATAGAACCTTAAAAGAAGAAAAGAACTCACTGAAAAACATATTAGACGAAGAAACACGAAGTCAAAATATTCGTAATTAATGCTCACTGCTCAGTGCTCACTATAACCACGTTGGTAGCATTCAGAGGTTGATTCACCAATAAGCGATTTTGAGAGAGGATGATCTTAACTTTTTTGCAATGTCCTTAACCTTTTAGGTACACCTGGGAACAAGAACTGAAAGAATCTAAAATTAAACAAGAAGTGTAACTCTTGTGTGAAGTCACAAAATTTTATTTTGGAGGATGATTCTCGGCTTAGGAGTGACGTAGAGACGTAGGGAGAACCCATCATCTATTGCCACCACCCCCTCTTTTGCAACATCTGCTTAAAAACGACTAGAACTATGTAATGATGAGGATAAAAAATATAAAAGAAATTTTAATGTGAAGCCTAACCACGTCGAATTAATAAAAATATGTGACACGTAGTCGTATTTTTCCAACTTCAAACCATAAAAATTTGTTATTTGCAATACTAGACGTGCAAAAAGTAATTGATTTTGATACGACTGTGATAAAACGAAACAAAGGCGAGTGCTGCAAAGCACACGACAAGAGTATCACTTATTTTATACGCGAGTCACAAACTATTTTTTGCAACACCTCCCAAACCAAAAAAATTAATAAATAATTAAATAAAGGGTCAAATATTTGTTTGTTTTAGAGCAAAATAAATGTTACAAACATTTAGATGGTCGAGGGTAAATAAGTTCAAATTCATACTTAAAACAAAAACACTTCCATGTTCTTTCCATTCTTTTCTCATATAAGAATTTCTTCCCCTTTACTCCACCACAACTGTTGTCACAAAATAAATTCACAGTGGTAGCTTGAACCTTTTTCCAAACATGAGAAAGACAATATCAAAAATCACCCTCTTACCGCTGACCCTAGCAATGGGCTACTTTAATGGAAAAATAAACATTACCAGTATTTTTCTTCAGTCATGAATCAACTGTGTGGAATACCTTGTCGTGGAGAGAATAAGAAGGTAGCCGACAGCTATTTTCATGTTCTGCAGCTTCGTACATAAGTGTATGTGGGAGCCAAAGCCTGGGTGAACACTGGCGATTTTGCAGCTAATATATATTCTACTCCATACACGCACAAAGACACACATATGTAATATACATATACATACAGTATTATGTCATAGCAAGTGCGTCGTTTCTTATTAATAACTGATAAGAAACAACGTACGACTTTATATACCGGTTCATGACATCACCAAGATCTTTATCTATCAATTAGTCATAGTCCGAACATTGTCAATTACCTGCCTCAATTTACGGGTAATTACAAACAAACGAAAGTGTGAAGTTTAAAGTGCGAAGCACTAATAATCGTCAGCTTTTTAGCAGTAGCTGACGTCGAAGGGGTTGAGCCCCTATACCTCATACAGAGTCGATGATCCCCACAAACTGTTTTAAATTGTTCGAGTTTAAACACTACTTGAACACTTTTCAGCTGGCTTTCTCAATCCTCTGATGACTAACCTTTGGTTCCCAAGAAGAAGTTGAACTTTAATTTTAAATAATTCTCAACTAGGTAGTGAGTCTAGGTACCAAAAAATGGCTTTTACTCGAGAAAAAATTAGTCGTATTTTGATTTCTGAATATTGGTTAAATACGCCATTGTGTTTTCCTAAAATGATTGGAAATCAGCGATGTTCTCCGACCAGCGACAAGTCAGTTAACTATGTTTTTTTTTTTTTTTTTTGCTTGTGTCCGAAATGTTATGAGGAAACAAAAAATAAAAAGTAAGAGTTTAACGGGAGGATATTATGAAATCAAAAATTATTTTTTCATTGTAAAAAAAAAAAAAAAAAAAAGTAATTTTTAGCTTTCACCCGGCGGCATCGTTATTAATTCCTCTATTATCTCGAACTACAATAATAGAAATTTTCAAGATGATTCCAGGTAAAAACTCAGATTGACGCTATGAATGGAATATAATTAAGTTTCTAATTGATCTCATCATAGCATTCTCTGCACAAATACAGATGGGACACAAGAAAAGGAATTCGATAAAATATACTACTCTGGACTATAAAGTTTATGGAATTAAAAAAGAAATGAAATGTGGAATACCTTACGTCGTGGAAAGTAAAACCAACAAAGAAGGTGTTCAACAGAACAATTTGCGTGTTTATGCCAAAATACTAGAAAGGTATAAGGGAGCCAAGACCTCGGCAAACACTGGCAATTTAGTCTATGATTCTGGTCTTATATACCTGGCTCCCTACACGCAAACATACACACCTATGTAATATTTACATAAGTATAGTGTAGATAATTTATTTGTACTTTACAGTTGTCATGGCAACGGTAAAGTATGGAGAATGCATCTTCGTATTGGTCCGTGACATCGCCGAGATCGTTATCTATTGATTCGTCGTGGTCCGAGATTTGTAACTTGTCTATCTGCAAAAATAGACAAGTACAAACGAACATACATTTGTATTTGGTTTAATGTGCAAGGCACGAATAATTGTCACCAAAGGTGACGACTGTCGTCGATAGTCCGAGCCTATTTCCTCATACGAGTTATGGTCTAATCCCCTCATGAAAATTTTCAGTGACATATTTTCTCCTCAAGTTTACCCGCAAAAAGGTAGACTTATCACTTTAAAAGAAAATTTCCTATCATTCAGACACCGTGTCAACAACAACTTTTATCCTCGTTAAAAATCGAGCTAATTTTTAATTTTTTTTTCTCATTCATTCTTTTTTTTTGTTGGCTAAACGAAATTAACGCTGCAAGAGTACGTCCTTTTTACTTTTAATTAGATTCGAAAAACTTTTTCGAAAGGAAAAAGAAATTTTTTTTTCCTACACAAACTTGGGGAGGAGTTTTCGTGAATAACTCTGTTTATCCGAGTAGGTACTTTGAGAAGATTTGATATCTCTTTATTTTTCTTCACTCATCTCCGGGCATAATTTCACTTGGTAACTCTTATTTACTGGAAGACTGCACAGGTGTTTCGCTTTGTTTTCTACTGAAGGAAGAACGTCGAGTTACTGCAGAAGGGGGGCGTGAATTTCGTTGGAAGGCAAAAATAAAAATAAAACTGACTGTGCGAATGACGTTGAAGGAAATATACTTCATGATAATTGGAAATGTCAACATGAAAAATTGAAATTGATTCTACATGGAGATTGTTTCGAGGGGAGAAGAAAAAGGCGAAATAACAGCTAAAATAAAGGAGTTGCCTCCGCCGAAATTCACTTCCAATTTCTGATTTTCCAGTACCGTACTCGAGTAGTGAACAAACTGTGATAACAAATTTTGGTTTTAAGCCTCAGTTACAGGATTAGGAAATTATTGACCATGAAAAAAAAAGAAAAGGGGAAGAAAGTAGAGTCTGCTCGAAGTAGAGGTTACACGCTCGGATTCAGATCCAAAATGGCGGTGTGTTCCTATGGGTTCGGTGTTCTCTTGTTGGTTCTATTGGCGCTTTAGTATGCTGGTTATTGGATAAATAAACTTATTTATGCTGGCCAACCATGTGCCACCGTATTCCAACCATCCCCACTCTTAACCCAGCAATCAAGTATACCCTCCAGACGCTGTGTCAAATGCAACGTAGACAAACGACAATTTAAAAAACAAAACAAGATGACTCAAGTATAATGGCTCTTTCTTTTAAATAAAGAGGGCTTCTGAATTTCTCAGCGGGTTACAAATTTTTCGTAGACGGTAATAATCTTTTAACAGGTTTTAAAAAACAAAATTCTTTTACACTTCAAAATTATATTCTATAACAATTAAAAATGAAATAAAAACTATAAACATTACCGATTAGTAAGTAAAATACTTCATTATACACGAAATTCATACTTCTGTTGCAGTCAATGCAATTATCCAGGCACTGAAGGTACTAACGCAAGTGAAAACGACTCGTGTAATAAACACATCATTTCCTCAGCTTGTGTGTGTGAATTAAGTGCGCAGAAGTGGTTCTAAAATTAAGAAGGACGCCAGAGTTCCTCTTTTCATCTTTCACGAAATACATACAGAATTTTATGTTTGTGCTCATCAGAGGTGTGGCACCACACCAGTAAACAAAAACTGCGAGATATGCGTTGAGTATGAGACATTGGGTGTCCTATTAATTGTTTCCAATATTTAGAATACTGCTAAACTCACTAAAACAATAAAGAAGTGTTTTACACATCATTGCTCATTGCCTATTGGAAGGAGGAAAATTTTCACTTAAAGTGTACTTTAATTATTCAAGAAAAATAAACTAAAATTGCAAGATTTCCACAATCGAGCCTTATAATCACTGCAATATTGACTTTACTTTATTCCACACGTGGAAATAACATAATTTCAACATAGTTTTTGATCGTCGAGGCACACTATAGATAGGTACTTTTTTTATCTTTCCAAAAGGAAGTGTGTCCTTTAGGTAAACACCAGTATTTGAAGAATTATCAGCTGACAAGAAAATTTCTTTGAATTATCTAATTATTATAACGTTGTTGCGGATCAATATAACGTTATGATATCAGCATCATTGAGTAGCTGCTTTGGCACTATGATAGGATCAATTCATATTTTCAAAAATCCAAGTGCATGTAAACCCTCCCTTTAAAGTGTAGCTTATTCACAGCATTTATTAGTACTTTCGTCTCTTGGTTGATTTTGTGGCTCAGTTCTGATAAAAACAACGTAATAGGGCTACCTACGTGCCACACAAAATGAAAATCTTGGTTTGAAAAAAAAAATTTATAAACCATTAAACGTAATCGAAAAAACGTAATGTTTTTTCAGAAAGTCGTCTTTAAGGCAGGTTTCGTATTCACGTGCGTTCGGCTGCATGGAGATAAGGTGGGAAAAAAAAAGCAGATGTCTATCCGCGAATATAAGGAGCTCGTATTGATATCTACCCTGCGTTTTCCTCAATATAAGTCGTCAAAGAAATTACGAATTTTTGTCACGTTTTCGTATTCGCCTCACAGAATTTCGTGAGGTACGAAGGCAAAATTTCGGTAATATTTGAGACGATGAGAGAATCATTCGAATAACTGTGTGTTAGTCTCATATTATTGAACGCACCTCATAGACAACGTGCTTGCCCATACATTCAGCAAATTATTTTGCGCAAAGTAGGTTCCCATTGTTATAAATTTGTTTGGTTGAATTTTTATTTATTCTGACCTGAAGTGGTAAGTAGGTGAAGGGTAATGAACCAATGAAATTTCACCGCATTTTGAAATATGAGTCTGGAACCAGGTTGAAACTGAAAGATGAGTTTGGTAAGTAGTGGTTAAACATTCAAAAATAAATGAACATCTCGATACATGTATGCTACGTTTACTACAGGTTTGAAAAAGGATTCAATTACCACAACTTTGCCAATCATTCCAATAATTCTTCCATCGTGATACTTACCTACGTGACGACAATAGATATCCTTATTTTGTGGTATGCCAAGCAGGGTGATAACTCGCCACAAACAAAACCTCGTTGGCTGCACAAAATCGTACCAAACAACTTCACAAAGTCACTTGAATTCACAAATCCTGTAATTCTGGAACAACCGAAGTCCAAATTTTGTGTAAAATGTATGGATTCTGACAACAAAAATCCTGCCCAGATAGCAGCCAGAGTTACCAAATTTCAATTTCTCCTGGGTATTATTAATGGAGTTATGTTCATAAAAAGACAGATTTCACTAACAGCCCTAATCTTTTGCCCTAACATGGTTGTTAACCTTGAAATCACTTGAAATACATAAATTTGCCTACAACATTACCGACTAACCTAACATGTTGTTTTTATAAATAAGAAAAACAATATGTAAAAATATGAAATCAAGTGTTAAAAAAATAAAAGATTTACATACCAAATCCAAATATGAGAAAACGAAGTTCAAACAAAGACAAAACATAACTTTCAACCAAACATATTAATAAAATGAAATAAATCGCAAGTACAAAATAACATATGAACATGTAAAATACAATGCTCACACAAAGGAGAACAAGAGCAGAAAAAACGTGAAAGTTAAGGCAATCAGGTGATTGTGAAACTTTCTAATTGGCCTATATTTTTCTCTCTTTGATAGAAAAATCTATAGAGAAGGAAGAAAAATGTAGGTTAATCTGTTAAAAATGATTTGAAAATAGGTGTTCCAGAAACACTAGAATTTATGTTATGTACGAGTAAAATCACATATATACCTCAATTTTCTATAATTTGTAGGTTTTTTTCTACTCAACCGCCTGATAGGGATCCTTCCTATATTTGTAAGATAATCATCGCAAATGTGTGTGCAATTCATTCGTCATCATTTTAACTCTCATCAGTATAATAATATTATAATGCACCATGAAGAGTTCATATCATACAGTATAATTGGAATCGAATGCAATAACCATGGGAACTACCATAATTTAAGTGTCAGATTTCCCACATGGGGCATTTACCAGTACTGCGAGCAAGAAAAGTTTTTGTGGTCGATTCAGTAAAAAAAAATATTGTTTGGGGGCTTAAACTGTTTGTGAACATTGCATTTATATCTAAATTGGTCACAAAAAATGCCCTTACCTATACTTATAGATACCTATTCGGTTGTAGCGAATACCTACGGTATCCCAAATCTAGTCTTTACCTGTCACAAAAACTGGGTTTTCTACTAGTTGTATATTAAGTTTTACAACCAATCACTTATCTGAGTTGAGTGGGAGAAATCACTTTATCAAGTTCTATTTGTGATAGTAGCAGGACAAAAGATCAGACTGGGAGAAGAAATAAAAGAAGATGAGGGGAACAAAGGTCAGATAATTTTTTCATTCTTCTAAAAGAATGATACGATTTATCTATGTCAAAAATTCCAAGGATAGCTCATACCGATTAAAAAAATTTATATACATACTGGATGTTACTTGAGTATCGTTATTGCATTTGGCCCTTCGAATTCATTCAGTAGTGTCTCTGACCGCATCTCCTCCTCTAGAATGTAATTTCTATCAGCTAATGCTATTAAAATTCTTACGATAATGTAAAACTACAGTTCTGATGCTGTGCTCAGGCTGGGTGAAATTTAGGTCATGCTTGGATCTACAATTACATATCAAATGCAAAGTGTGATCCAAAGTCTATGTTGTTTGTAAAACAAATAATTTTGAACTAAAATTAACAACCGAGTGTCTATTAGCTCACGTAATCATTATTGAATGTACCAATAAGATTTTATAAGCCATTATGTCAGTTATAGTTTAAATTTATAATAAAATTCAAACTCAGATTACACCTGTCAAAAATTGTTTCCCTCCAGAACTACGACACCGGATGAGAAACAAGATGGCTAATAAGGTTTTTTTACTTTTTTCAAAATATTAATTGTATATTATTGTGTAAAAAGTGCGGAAATCGTTCGTCCGGTGCACTCGTTAAAAATATAATCAACCCTATGTATTTTCAAAAAATAAAAATAAATTATTTACTCATTCTTGCACACGGCTACTTTCTCCAAAAAGTTACGCTGAACATTAGTTAGGTATGTAATGTAGTTAACCCAAAACATGCGAACGTACAAATTACGACTCGCCCATTTCTTACAATCGTGATAATTGGTCTATATTTAATTCGAAAAAAATTAATACGGAGTTACTCGGATCTTTCATTCGGGACACGAATTACATAAAACACATAATGTGCTACTGACATGACTCATAAATTTCCCCAAAAATGTATCATTAACACTTCACAAAAACTTCCCAGACACGCGAGTGAGCAATGGAACACAGAGGCATTAAGGTCTCACGAAATGTGCCCAGCTGTAGTCTGAATAAGTCAAAAAGGAGTTTCAACTGGGACATCGGAATGTCACCATTTGACAACCCATTTAACGACGTTTTCACTCACAAGTTGAAGACAATGATGCAATTATGATACAAAGCCCCTCTATTTCCTCTTTTCTGATTGGCTAAACCTGTGTCACGCTGCAGCCAAACATGCGTCATTTTTCCCACACTACATTCGAGTTGCGTATTGCATATCCGGTCATCTGTTCCCTGTTTTTTTTATTTTTTAATTGAGTTAAGTTTGCAATTTGTTATACCTTATCATCCAAAAGAACTCCCGTATTTTCCACTACTTGGTTAAACTGTAACAATTAGTCAACCGCACTCTTCGCAGAATAACAACGGGTTAAGTGAATCGCTCGTTTAAAAAAATGAAAAATAATTAAGTACAAAAAAAGGATATAATTATACGAGTTTTTTCAAAAGAAGTAATCTGATCATGATTTCTGCGTAGAAAGTAAGTAGAAGGTCATTTAACCTCGAAACAACTTTAGTAGGTACAGGTACCTATACAATTCGTTATCCGCAATATACTTACAGGAATGTTTAGACAAAAGCAGAGCACATATAGGAAACGAAAGAGAAAGAGAAAGAGTGCTAGAGAAAGAAAAATAGTCAGAAAATTTATGTTGAAAGTACCAAACGTATATTATGAGAGTACTGAGCGGTACGGTTAAAAAGTAGAAGGCACTTTGACAAGATAAGTTGGTTGTTTTTCTTGTAAAAGAGAACACTAAGTTGGTTTTTTTTATTTTTTTCATTCTTTTTTTCATTTTGTAAACGAAGCGCGTCATCGGTTTCTTATCGCTCTCCCAAAGAAGTTTACAACCTCTTTCTGTGTATTCTATGGAAGCCATTAATTTCACGACACTAACCTCCAACCATCATTAATCGTTTCTCGTTTACATTTTCTCGCAAAATAAAAGAATGGATGAGAGGTTACGAGCCACTAAAAGCGACAGTAATTGCGAAATGTGTTTTCTTCTACACCAAAGTCTGTCCAAAAAAAAAAACAAAAAATGATAATTCCATTTTTATTCCGTACCATTGCGACCCCGTCCGTAATGTTTTTGCGCTACGTTTTTCCGCCATTTTCTAGCTTTTGTGTTGGTCAACAATTTCGACTGATGGACGTCGTAAATTTCCACCATCAATGCCGGGAGGAGTATTAATAACCGGATGCGTCTCACGATGACTTAGCTTGTTTTGTGTATGAAAGCCTTCTTTTTCTCTCTCTCTCTCTCCTTCCCGCTTTTTCAAAAGTAAAAGAAAATAAAATGGCTGGAAAACTGGGTGATAATCTCTCTAAATCTGCAACTACAATGGCACGTCGCTGCGTAGAAAAATGGTTGGTGCGAGAATGACAAACGTTAGGAAGAATGACGAGATCAGTTTCTGAAACGTAATTTCATTCGGCTTTTTTGGCGAATGAAAGAGTCTTTGGAGAATTACAGTTTTGAAACATCTAGCCAAGCCAAATAAGAATAAGCAGACCCAAACCATATAACATAAAAGTCCAAGTTAGAAAAAGTTCGGTGAAATAAAATGGCCGAAATTCTTTGTCATAATAGCTAAATTAAGTTGGTTGCCGAAGTTCGTTCCTCTAGTCTAGTAAATAACTAGATAAATAAATTCATTAATTCGAGTTTTTTCAGTTCCTTATATATTTTCGAGTAATAGGCTTGGGTCTAAGAAGATTTTCGAATTAGATTTTGAAAAAGCAACTGTTTCAAAAAACCTTAAAAAAGTTTTATTTTTTAGATTTTTTTTTTTCATCTGTCATATACACTTAGATATATTACGCTGAATTAAAATAGTTACCTGTGATACAAGTGCGTAAAGTAGGTGATTTTGATACGAGTATAATCCTCGTGGCACGTGCCGAAGGCGAGTGATGCCAATCACACAAGTACCAATCACCTTCTTCGCACGAGTGTCACATAGGCTATTATTTTATTTAACTAAAAAAAAAGTTTTTAAAATCTGTTCAAGCAATCATAAATTTATACAAAACCGGAAAACTTTACTTTAATTTACGTTTAATCTTTCCTCATTTTCAAGTAGCTGAGGATGAATCAAAAAAATTTATGAAATTCCGATCTAAGTTAATTATCTTCTTTTTCCAGAAGTACAAACTCCAGCTTTTCAGCTTAAATGTATGTTGAAAAATTATTAATTGTCAGGGGCGAGTTTTCTAGATTCTAAAAACCGCAAATTTTTTGTTAACTAATTTACGTTTTTTTCATTCGTTTATTTTCCCGTAATTAAAGAAGATAAAACAATTACATGAAAAATAAATTCAATAAAATTTTATCTTCTTTCCAGAAATGCCAACCCCCAACTCTCAAGCTTAAATAGTAACTGAGGATTCACTGAGTGAATTAGGAGAGATTTTTAGATTGCAAAAACTGGCCAATTTTATGTTAATTGGAATTTTTTCCAATTGTTAATTTTCAAACAGTTGGAGATAATTGAAAAATTAAATTAATATTTTGTAAATTTTATCTTTTTTCGAGCAACATCAACCTCAGCTCTTTAGCTTAAATAGAGGTTAAGGAACCATCTTTATCGTGAAGAGAATTCTCAACAAGAAGATAGACAACAGCTATTTGCATGTTCCTCCACTTTGTACTTACATATGGGTAAGTCAAAACCTGGACAAACACTGGCGATTTTGTAGCCAGTCTCGTGAGTTTATATAGGAAATTTTGCCACATGCACACAGACGCACGTACATACATATACATATGATATTGCATCATCTAATTGCGTTGTTTCTTATTGATCACTGATAAGAAATGACGTGAGATATTTGCCTTCATTCTGTGACATCGTCGAGATCTTTATCTATCAATTAGTCACAGTACAAACGTCGTATCTTACCAAAATGTACCTACACTTTTGAACATATAAATGTACAAGTGTGTACTTATTTCATTTAGCATCATAGAGACGAATAATTGGCCAGCCTTTCAGCGGCGACTGTTGTCTAGGGGTGCGAGCCCCTATGCCTCATACAAGCTGGTAATCCCATCAAGAAGTTTATTTAAAAGATGAAATGTTATGTTCAATAATGTCAATCAGTTTATCACAAAATCCGGATGTTTAGAATTTCTTAATATTGGATAGGACTTAATGCGCATGCACAGCCAAGACAGTCGTGTAATAATTTAAGAAAGTCCCAGGCTGCGCATGTGCAAAATTTTAATTTTCGACACTGGGGCAAAATCTTTTACTTCACGTATCAAGGTGATTAATATACGCGCGAAAACGTCTGTTTTTGGGGTGGGTGTTGGAAAAACATTATTTCATTTATTCTCCGAGAAACAAAATACCCGCCAAAATCAATCAATGTGAACTTGGCTGTGTGATGGTGGGGTGAATCCAAGAAGCAAAAACATAACCAATATAATTATCCAACCGCCACAGTTGTTTCCGAGCCCCAAAATACTGAATTGGGTGAACTGCTAAACGATGCACCTGACCTGCATATAAATATACTTTCGTCGTTCATGTAGGCTTATTTCATCGAAAATTATCGGTGGTGGAAAAATTTTGGAAAATCAATACTTCTGCACCTCTACTACCACCGTCACCACCACCGTCACCACCACCGTCACCACCACCGTCACCACCACCACCACCACCACCACCACCACCACCGCAAGTGTAAAACGACGAGCCGAATCGGCATGCTCGAAAAAAGTGAAAAATAAAAAAGAATTTTACCTTGGTGCGAAAGGTTGAAATATTCATATTTTGTGACTTGGTGCATTTTTAAACACTTTTCGAAAACTTTTCGCCCCAATAACCAATCGAAAAAAATATTGAAGAAATACGCCATACGCCATACGCTACCCGCATTAAGCATTTATTTACCATACTTATTATTGCTGAACGAAAAATGAAAGAGATATTTGAAAGAGGGGAGAACTTCGCGCGTCCTAGGCGTCTGAAACGATTTCCAGACAAGCAAATAACCATTTTGGCGTCCAAAATATGGTTGGAAGGATATTATGGTATTTTACATAAATCGATAAGTCGAGACAGACAGGAAGTTCGACAATCCTGAAATGGTAGTTATTTTTTGCGCGTGATTTAAAAATTTACACATTCGACGTCAACGTATTTCCTTACAACTTTGACTACTCCTTTTCCAGTAGGCATTATTCTCATACCGAAGGTGAACGAAAAATAGAATAATTACCTTGTTAGGTAGCACCTAGCCTGTATGAAAACATGCATAGTATCAATTTCTTGAACTAGGACTATATGTAAAGTGCCATTGTACGTTGAGCTTAAGTACATTAGTTAGTTAAAATCTAAACTAAAACTAGCATCTGATAGCAGCATCTAATGACTCACCTTGAACAAAAACCTGCCTATCCCATAAAGTCATTTCAATTCCATCATTACTGGAAGGTGGGGGGACATTTTTTCAACAACACAAGTTCCAAAAAAATTTTTTTCCAAATAAATGTAATTCAAAATTTATTTATTCCAAAAATAATATATTCCAATTTTTTTTTTTTTCAAAAGAATTTAATTTAAAATTTATTTCTACAAAACAAAAAATTCCAATATTTTTCTCAAAGAAATTAACTACTTATTTAAAATGGTCAGATTAAGAAATGTTAAAAATTTTTAATTTATAAAATACAATAATAATAAAATGATAATATGACAACGTTTTCAGATACTGATCTGTAGATAACCTTTTTCAAATTCAAACAAGCAAACAAACAAAATATATTTCAACACATGCAAAGTAGTGGCCTTAAACAAATAATGTACACAGATCGAGAAGATTCTACAATCGGAGATGTAATACATATGCTTCAGTCTTTAACTTTTGTACTTACAGCAAGTATCACAAATTATTTTCAAACTTTTTGTGCTGTAATTCCTTGAGATTTATATTCTGTATGATATGAATATTTTGAGAAAAAAAAAAAAAAAAGTTTCTTGCGAGGAAATATACCTGGCAGATTCTCAATTTTTGTTGTCTAAATTCAAATATTTACAAATTTTGTCTGGTAAGTTAACCTAGTTTTATAACCTGGTAATAATTTTCCATTTTCAAAGGCATTATAATGTCTAAAAGAGGGAAATTTTTATCTTGCCTGGTCTTATCTTGACAAATGGTGATTAGCAATCTATCTGTAGAGATAAGCGCAAACATCCGCTGTTCAACTCTTTACTGGCATGGTTCTCTTTTGTTTCTTGCACTTTCGTTCAACTCTTGGAATTTGTCACATTTTACTATGTTGTAAACTTCTGTACCCAATTTTCAATTGCAACTGCTCTTTTACTTTTTCAATTTATGATGTGTTTTGTTCGCTTCTCCTTAATAAAAATCCAGGTAAAATGTATTTTTATATTTTTATTATGAATTGCTAAGGTTTTTCACAGCGGTAGTCATAAATTCCCACCAGCAAATTTCATTTGATAGAATTTCAAAATTTACTACTTGTTTTGATTTTTAAAAACTCTTTCAAACATCACGCTTCAGGAGTTAACAAGTTGTGAATCTTGGACTGGCTATCCAAGCTCACCATACATTTAGCCCATTGACTGGTGATTATTGCTTCCAACTTATGTCATATGACTTGGTGCCATTGAAACATGAGGTTTTGAAGGGGTTTCAAAGTCACTTGCAGCGATGGTATGTAATAAAAATGGTGCCAACTGGGCTGTGTTTGTGTGGCATGTCGCCATCCCTATTGCCATACCACACTGGAAAGTCAGCTGCAAAAGCTATAAGCAGGTCTTAGTATGTTTTTTTTCTATAAGTATTAATAATTTTGTCAACAAATGTTTTTCCATAGGAATCTTTTATTGTTCTTGAAATTTTTTTTTGTATGAATAAATTTGTAATTAAATTATTGATTGGAAAAAAATTTTTTACTTGATTTGATACTTTTTTTGTAATAAATAAATTTTTTGAAAAAAAATGCTGGAACTCTGTAATGCCAGAAAAAGAGTGATATAATGGTATTTTACCTCTTTCTGGCATTGACACCACAAATAAATACTTACAAACAATAAAAGATAAACTTTTATAAATAAAATATAATTCCCAGGTATCCACACTCTTATGGTGGACCTTAACTTTCTTTGTTTATGAGACTTCGAGTAAATTCAAACACAATTATATTTTACACAATATAATATTTCCATTTACATGTAAGTAAATAATCACTAACAGAGTAACATGTGAGTATTAAACATTGAACATTGAATATTAAGAATTGAACATTGTATTCTTTCGTGTATTAGTTTTTATATTCTTCATCCGGATATAGTATAAAAAGAAAATGGTAAATACTAGTGGGATTAGTTTGCTATGATTGGTTGTTACCTGAAGGAAGAAGAATTAACATTTACTTTTTGTAGGCGGATAGTTTTTAAAAAGTTCCACGTATGTGTACATTAATGAGGTCAAAGGAATGTTATTGTTTTTTAGTTTTCGAATAAACAGTAAAATTTACCGTTAGGAAAATGATTAGAATGTAATATTTTCAGAAAATTAATGAAAAATATTATTTCTGTGTAATGTATAGTCGTACATTTAGAAAATGTTCGTCTATATTCGTTACAAACTCGTGTTTTGGAAAAAATGTGTCCTTCTGGAGATAAATTAATGAAAAAATTCAGTTAATTGTACAAGTCCTGGCGTTTCAAGTGCATTAGTCACTTTTTCCACTTACTCAACTACTGAACGATTTGAGGTAGATGATATTTAATTTTATCTATTCACGATTTATCCATTTAGCAAAACATAAATTGTACAATTCCTCTTCAAATGTGAGAACCAAGTGCCAAAAATTTTAAATTTTCTTATCTTGAAACGTATTTATCTTACCTACCATTTTCTCAGGTTTCCTAATACTGTACTTAAATTACTCAAATAAATCAGAGGCGACTTTGTTCTTGAGTATTAATAAAATTCATCAGATTAAATTCCTTCTTTTAAACAATAATCCAGTTTTTGGTTTTTTGAAAATTATATCGACGATACGGAGTTAGGTATAGCCTACCCTTTTCAGCAGCGCACAAAAAAAATAAAAACGTTGCGTCCTCTGACGGTTGAGCGGCGACTATGATAATATTTGTCTTTCATCTTAGAACTTGACATACCTTTCCACTGGATAGGTATTCAATGTTAGACGATGTGTTCTGCTCAATCGAAGCACTCGTAAAATGACAGATCAGAAGAGAAAAAAAAGAACCAACATTTTTCTCGATGGAGAAACTATACGTTAAGCTATCGTCTCGTGTTGTTGGAGAACGAGCTAAGATACTAACAAGTAATTTTTCAGCTTTAAGTCCACAAAAAAAAAATGTCATAATATTACGCCATTTTTCCTTCTTTTCCCCGGCCTTTTTTTTCACCCATTTTGAAGGGGAATATCACGAGTGAGACACGAAATGAAAAAGTGAGATGTTTATGACGGCCAAGTTTGAGGGCGTCATCGTTTTGAGAGGTTTATTGAGTTTAAAAGTTAACGATGTTTAATAAGTTTCTGGTGAAAAGAAGACAGCAAATGATGACATTTTTTGTCTCGAAAAACACCGCTGATTTTTAATGAATTCTAAAAATATCTGAACACATTTGACTTTTTTTAGGCCCTCTTTTTGCATTTTTCGGTGGAAAACATCGAAAAATTGTATTTTTACCTTCTTTTAATTAACCTAATAATTCGGACTTGATACCTACCTCCCAACGAAATTTAAATAAATGTTTTTCTTGTTTTTCTTATGTATAGAAATTTAAAAGAAACGTTAAAACATCATACAATAAACAGAATATTAATGCCTGGCAACTCAGAAACATGATACGTACCTATTAAAAGACATTATTAAATGCTGATATTGTGACATCTGATTAACTATGGCCTTCCCCTCACGTCACCACCGAATTACGACTGTTATACTTTACAATAGGGAACGGCTCACGAACTGGTAAGTTTCAATGGAAAATACATCGATTCCACGTGGAAATAAATTCCCATTCTACGAGATAATAAAAGACACGTCAATCGATTAATATTATACAATGTGATGACGTGTATATTCTCAAATCTCGGTCATCGGTGAACCAACACCTTATCTCTCTCGACAGTTCACAAATTTGGTTGAACTGTGAACAGGCAGTCTTGTTTTATATGTGATGAAATCCGTTTGTCGTGAATACAAAATATTATTCACAACATACTACAGCTTTTGAATCGACAGCAGGTCACCTTTTTTTCAAGTTGTTTTTACCAAAACTATACGAATGTGAACGCCGTTAGCAGAAACTGTAAGTCCGTTACACCATTTTTGATTCCAACAACGAATATACTTAGTTAGAATCTGTTGGTTCACCGGACATCGATGACCACGAGGCAATACAATTTTGTGATACCTGCACAACCTGATATTGTTACCATACTGTAAGTAACCTTTTTACTGTAATAAAAACGTGAACTGTGATAATGGGTCGGCCAACTTATTTACTCCGTTAACTCGAAATTGCCCGACATACTTCATAGGCCTTGGGAGCTTTCGCTGGTAGGCTGGTGGCCTAACTGTTTGAGCTGACTTGTAGTCTCGACTCTACGATTAATCGAGACTCATTGATATACTTTGAATTGTGATATCAAACCCCTATAGTCGGGATGTACGTTCATTTTCGGACGTCACAATATAAAGTAGAGGGGAACCTCAGTACGAGTCTTCGCAGGACCAAAAAAATGGTTCACTATGTGCAAGTATAGGAATGTCCAAGGACCAGACTACCTGTTCTCTTTACTGAGGTAATTTGTTATATCGATGTTGCACTGTATATCCATAGATATTCATACTATATATTGCTACATATTTGTGGTATTTGACAAGGCAGGTACTACATTTGTTAGATCATCAGGTCTTGTTATAATTATCTGACAAAATATATTTTTTATAACTCATCTATAAGAGCAATAAACACGAAACTATGTATCATGAAAATTTAAACTTTGATAAACAACTTTTTTTCATTTCTTCCACACTGGAATTTATTTGAATAATCTAATTTTAATACAAGAAGGAAAAAAAAATCAGGCTACTTGAATGTTATTTTTCAACGTCACAGTAACCTATATAGGTAATATAAACGAAAATTAAATTTGCAATGCTATAAATATTGTGAACGAAACAATAATTTATTTTAAAAATGTTTCACAATCATGGAATGTATTTAGATCGCCATCATTCGTGTACCAGATTCACACATCATGATGTACCACTCCTGGCAATTTTTGTACCCAATTTTCTTTTTTACATTTAGCTGGAAAATCAAGACGAACCAAGTGTCACTAATAGTCTAAACAATTTTTGATCATCTTTCATCATATGAGATGTTTACTTAGCTTTTGAACCACCTACTGGTTTCATTTTTTTTTCCATTTTGTCTGATACCTACCTGATGTAGAAACAGGGACAAAATAAATTGGAATTCTGATAATAAACTATATTACCCAACATTGTGAAGTAGTTTTCAAACAATAGTAATGTACTTTACTAAATTGAACGTTGAAATTTGGACCATTACCCAACGTATATCTACATGTACCAGGATAGATCACAAATTGTATAAAATTTTTGATAAAAAAATTCAAATTTCGTGAAATTCAAATCACTTTTAGCCTATACATACCTACAGTAAGTATAAAAAATGACCCATTTCCATCAGACACCTATAACAGATAATTTTAATGAATTCCTGAACAAGAAACAGATTGCCATATGGATATGACATCATAGGCCTAACATCACCTAGTGTAATGATTCTCAAATTGCATACTCCCTGGAATATGAAAGGTATTTCAGAGGGTACGAGAGCCGACGAAAAATAAAAAATTACAAAAATCACGATACTGAGGAAGTAAAATCAACGATAAGGTTTAAATGTAGAGACCACCAAAGTAATTACTTATACATATTTTTGTTATTTTAATATAGGCTATAGGTACAATATTATTGGTTGAATTATAGTCAATTTTTGCTAGGAGAGTGCAACATAAAAAAATTTTGTGTTTGTAAAATTTTGAAGGGGTTACTGAAGTAGTCCTGTAAGTATTTTAGACGACCAAAAAAGAAAAAGAAAAAAATCACTTTTAGAGCCAAGGATTTAGTGTATCCTTTGACTAGGTATAGTACTAGATCAGTAAAGCTCCATAATAATCTCAACGTACTTTTTAATGGAAAGTCATGTAGACGAAAGAGTAGGCAACCCTAGCATACCGTCTGCGTATTTTCGACGTTTTGCTTGAGTTCACCAATTTAGAATACAATTGATAAATTCATCCCTTGAATTCACGAGGATAGAGTAGGTAAACATAGTGTAAAATACGTCAACGGGTACTCGGTGGTTGCCTATTTAGCGCCGGCATGACTAACCAGAAATCATCGTTCTTTACTGGCCCGGTACTATATAGGTAGTTAAAGAGTATATCATTACTAACAAACCAGTGCAGCCACATCTTTTGAACTTAATTGAAAGTAGATTTGGTAATTGAGCTATGGGCTTGCACCGTTTTGAATAAGTTACTCCGATTTCCTCTTCCTCATTTAGGTATTCTATATTTATTTTTTCTTATCTACTCGAATATTTATTTTTTTTACTTTTTTTTAAATGTAATTTTCTGGTTTTTCACACACCAGTGGGTACTCACTTACGAAGATAGTTGATTTTCGGAGCAGCTACTTTTGAAGTGAGCCAGATTTTACAGCTGTTTTATAGCGTAACGTATACACACAAGTATGTACTTCCTTCTATTTTCATTCGCACTCGACTAACGTACTTATATTATTATTCACTCTTCGAATATTGAAAGTAGAGGTAGAGGTGCCCTCTGCTTCCCTCACCATTTCCATTTACGTTTTTCGAGGGAAAAAATAAAAAATAAAGCGAAAATTGAAAAAAATCTTTATTTTGTACAAAATGGATCTCATTTGCACATGATTTGCGTTATGTTTGTTCATTCGCTGGAATCCAATCTGAGCTTTCGATTTCAGCTTTTATTTTTTATATGTTTCTTGTTTTTCACTTTTACCTAGGAAATACAACAACTTTGAGGGAGCAAGAGCAAAAGGAAAAAAAACATTACTACCCACGTTATAAGTGCACATTCGTAATTTAATTTTGGTAAGCAAACGTATGGAATAAATTGTTTAAAAACACGAAGTTTGGTATTTGTCGGTCGAATACCTAAAGTGACTGCTATTTTTCGCGGATAAATGAGATTTTGCCTCGATGAAGGCTTACATTATTGCCAGCAACAATTTTCCGATTGATATTTTCTAATACCCACCGATTAGATAAGTTCTTTTACCCTGTTTGCTTGCAAGCGGGGTATTAAAATTGACCTCACAAAAAGGTTAGGGGTGAGGATGATGAAAATTATCCATTTCATGAGAAAAGAAAACGATTGGTACCATTTTTTCATTTCGAACTAATTTTTTATTTATATATATATATATATATATATCGCCTAAAATTTATTGTTCACGATGCTGAGAAAACTACCGGGTGGATAGGGCTAAAATTTTTACGAGAGATACTTCTCATATTGGAGCAGAGCTGAAACAAGTTTGGCGCTCACCGGTTCAGTAGTTTTCAAGTAAACTGAAAACAGAAAATCTCTGGAAAAGCGGTTTTTAGTGATAAAGCATCGATAGATCGATATTTTCGTTAAACATGTGGATAACTGTCGATAGTTTTTTGTAATTTCTTAATCTGAAACTATAGAGATTGTAGATCAGATGTTCACAAAGTTACGTCTCAGAAGTATGTAATTGAAGAAGATCATACATGTAAAGAACAGAGTATGAAAGTATGAAGAGTACAAAGTTGTATGAAGACAAAGGAATGAGTGGCGAAACAGGTAACAGTGTAGCCACGAGTATAAATGCGAAGAAGATATATGTAACGTTGAGTGTTCGCAGAAGTGTGAGGGGAAGAGAATTGGTGGTCCCCAATAGAAACCAGCGATAAAATATCTATATATATCGATAGAAACATGGATTAATATCCTTATATAAATAGATATTATTTTGCAATTTTTTCAAATAAGCTCCGTCTTCATCTACATCTACCTACATCTACATCTCCATCTCCATCTCCATTTCTATATTTATCATATCTTTATCTTTATCTTTATCTTCATCTTTATATCTATCTCTACATCTATCTACATCCGCATCTCTGTCTCTACCTCCATCTGCAAACTAGGTTTTCTAGCGAACCATTACTGTGCTAGATTTATTTTCGATTAAATTAATATCCAAAAAATAACGAATGTATAAACTATAGGAATAACCAGTATTGAAGATATGTTCTTTTGCTAGACCTGCTAGGCCTGTCTCTGCTTTCAATCACACCAAAAAGTTGACATCTGAATCAACTCCTCGTTCTTTCATTTGCTCCTGCTCAAATAATAGAAATGTCATTGACTAGTGTTCAGACTCATTCGAATTATGGTTAAAATTCTATCGAATGTAGAGTTACTAAGGGTCTAAAGCCAGCAGTTTGAGGCCGTAATAACATTGGCCATCGTTTAACATAGCTTCTCTGAAGTAACTGTGGCCCTAAACTTTGTTTCTGTCAACAATCTGTAGACTGGCACAGCTTTATTTATTCACCGAGTACATTTACTTTGACACAGCAACAGTCAGTGATGCCAAAAATTTGGGAAAAGCGGGATAAATTAATAAAAAACAAGAAATATTTGGAAAATATCTGACCAAATATTTACTCGCATCAGTAGGTACCACTACCTTTAAATAATTGAATCATAATTTTATTCAAATTATGCCCAACATTTTGGCTTTGCCTTCGTCTTGTCCACTACGACCCCTAGCTTAGTCGGCTAATGTATACGATAAAATTTAATAACTAAGATAATGTTTTTCTTAAATTTCATTTGGCTATAATTAAAAATTTGCAGTACATTGTAATCATTTTCCTTCAGTTTAAATACAAATATTTATTCCTAACTTCCATACTTCAATGGGCATCATCGGTTTTCGATATGGGCACGAGTAATTTTCAACAGATTTCCACGGTGGAGTACATTCATTTTCATTTTTCTTCTCTATACGCGTTCAAATGGTAAGCCTACGGTTAGTACGAAAGAAAACAAGTCTACGGATTATAATGGCGAACGGTGATTACTTATTTGAAAAATTTCCAATAGGTACCGATCAGACAACGACGTATTCTCCCAGCCAGTATTTCGCAGGAATTCTGGAAAAAATTCAACGAGAGATTTGTGACTCACTGCACACTTCTTCCGATTTTTACACCACCAAACCCCACCCTTTTTTTCCTTTATTTTCCGAATATTTTTCCGGATTCAATAACCTTATACCACGAATTATTCCTACATTTCCTTTCAATTTTTTCCTGAATTTTTTTCCTTTTTTCCTTCTTTTTTTATTTATTCGTTTTAATTTATTTTTATTTTTTAGGTAATATAGATTACGGTATACTTTTTTTTTTCGTCGATGCAAACTATTACGGGAATTGGCTTTTGATTTTAGATTATACTGTAATATACGAATACAGAGAACTTTGCAGCAATTTATGTAAAAACGTTTGTATGTTGCTGATAATGATAATCTCGACAGTATGATGAGGATTATGTTATTGCACCTACAAACAGGTTACCATATTTCTATAACATAAATCAACTTTGTTTTCTTTTTTTAGTGAATTTGCGTGTAAAAGATTATTTAAAATTCAATATCACCGCGAAAAAAAAGTGTGTAGAAAAAAATACCAACGGCAAATAGTAAAAATCTGTAGAGTAAGTCTAAGAAGCGCTCATTGACAGTCGAAAAACGTGAGTTCCGAAAGCAGATTTTAAAATTGCAAGTTTGTGCAAACACACAATCTTATTTCAATACCTCAGCGATCAAATCAAGGGCAACAAGCGCACACATATACCTCACACGCCCTTATATTTTGAATCAATTCTTAAAAATTCCTAAAATTGAATGTATCATATTACAGGATTGGCAATACTTGGAAATGGAAGTCAAATGTTCAAATTTTCTGTTGATATTGATCATATTTCAAAATATCAATTAGTATTTTGTCCAAAAGTTATAAAAAATTGAAAAAAATTCAAGAGAACAGTGATAAAAATCAAAAATAGAGGAAAACTCATTTTAGGCGTGTACTACTTTCGACTTTTTTTGTGGATTGGTACAATGGAGTAGTTTTACTAACTATCCTCAATTTTTTTCGAGCAGACTGCGTTAATAGTTTCGGAGAAACAATGGTACCCCATATTTGGTACATACTCCGTAATCAGCACATATTATAGGAAAGAAAAACCTCCAACAAAATTTTCCTTATAGTTTTTGAGATAATTATCCTTACAGCTTATTTCAGAGCTACTGCCATTGGATACATTTTCAATAATACAGACCCTTTACAAATACCCAGGCCCTAACGAGGTTGCTGTAAGTGAAATACAAGGAATATACGAGCGTGTAGGGCTGAAGGAGCATACGTCTTAACGAAAAACATGAAATAAAACGATGCAACAAACAAAAACAAAAATATAATATAAAAATATGGGTAAATATATTAAACGATCTTAGTCGAATTCCATTGTGTGTGTATTCTTTTACTATAGCAGTTAGAACGGCAGTCTCCACAGGTGAGCTTATTTGGATATAGAATCTGCATTACGCTCGCTAAATACGGCAATACTTAACCGGGTTACGTTAACCCGAATGTATAAATTTTAGTATTCGAATAGCAGGTAAGATACGAGTATATTCATTTATAGTTCGGAGAAATCGAAGTACCTACGTAGATACCTGCGAAGAGAAAATTACAAATAAGGAAAGACATCTTTGTTTCCCACAGCCGCACTGCCAAGTGGGAAATGAAAATAGAAGAAGACAATAGCAAAATAAATTCAAGCCGCCTATAAATCGAGGATAAATCTAATTTCCTGCTAGCGAGGTAAATCCAGGCAAAAAAATAAAATCCAATAACCTGACACAAGAGCTACATCCGGAGTATTTCCAAAAAAAAAAAAAAAAAAAAAAAAAAAAGAGAACCAAGCACTGAATTTGAAAAGTCAACACGATGCGAACGCCAAATAAACTTTCGAAAGATGAAATTTCACTATAAACTCTGCATGCGCCCGTAGGTTAGAAAATAAAATTTCCGTAAACTATGCAAAGACATTCACCAAAATAAAAATATAATAAAGAATAAAAAAAGTTATATATATTTATATATTTAAGCAAGAACAATATTTACTTTCTATCAACTTCAACAGATTCGTACAACGAAATTTTTTCCATTGAAATTTTTTACTGAAACTTTTTAATTTTATTATTCGACGGTTCAAACTGAACTTTCTAGAATCAGTACATCTAACAAAATGTAATTCCAAGTATATTTTACAAGGCTAACAGTCAAAGAATTTCGTTTTTTAAAACGCCGCCAAGTCCTTTTTAAAGATTTTTTTCAAACTTATCCATATTTAAAGGCCAGTAAAAGTTCGAAAATGAAATTTATGTTAAGTTAGATAGCTATATAAAATATAAAAAATATTGTTTGCTGACTAATAAAATAAAGGATAAGTACCTAACGCTGTTTCTATGCTATAGCTCGTGTTTAAATAGCTATAACTTGCTAATTGTGTACGATTCTTTGCATTCACTGTGTGGATTACCACATTTTTGAATGGGCACCATTTTTGTCGTCGATGTAGTGGCAGATGCGTACACACGTGACACTTGCGTACCTACACAGACAACTAATGGCCAAATTAGTGGCATTTGCATACACCAAGTGACAGTTGCGTACACTTCGACCATATATAACTGTATGGACTGAGCATAGTGATAAGAACGTAAAGGCAAGATATCTCTTATAAATAAGCATAATTAGAGGAATAAGGTCCTTCCAAATTTGCTTTCTACTGACGGTTTTTGACATTGTCAATGTCTGAACGATCTTTAAAAACTGGAAATAAATTAATTTTAACCAAAATGAAAAATTTTCAGTATTCAGCTAATGATAAAGTTACAAAACTCACCTCCCTTCAATTATACTTATTACGTTGCCTTCATCCAAACTATAAGCCCAGTCCGTATAATTATACATTAGAGTTAAAGTGGTACACTGAATCCAAAAGAATACAATAAAAAAGGCGTGAATTCCACTGAGACATACTCATGAAGGATTGATGTGTAAATATAAAATAGTATGGTTGTGTGCGTGCGCAACACGTTGCGCGCGCATGCACACAACCACACAACTACATACCATATAACACACACAAATGAGAGTTACAATAGTAAATGTTAAAGTTATGTGAATTTGACAATTTCAGTTCTCACTCAGCCCCTACTGTAAACACCAAGCACTAGGATGTTTACACATCAATAATTATCATACTTACTGATAAGAAGGTAACTCGTGGCAATGATTGAAGCCTATAACTTACATTTTATTGGACTTCCAGAGTTCATCGAAAGTAGTTGATGAAATTATATTGTTGAACACCAGTAAGAGTTAATTAAATATGTCACAAACATAAAATAAAACACTCATGTACAGCACCAAGTAAAAAGTTTTTATTACGAGAATAATTATGGAAAGATGTTTACTCCTCAAAGTGTACGAACAGTAATGAATACAAAGAATAATAACATAAACGTAGTAATCTGGTATTCGGCAGAATAGTGTTGCCAATTATAGTACTCGAACAATTCATTATGTTCCAACGCATTAATTTTTGTTTTTTTCGCAAATACTTTTCTACCTACCAGCAGTGACCGATTTTCCAGGAGGTCATTGAGGCTGCGGCCTACAGGCGCAAAGACAAAAGAGCCAAAAATTAATTATTTTGTATGTTTCAAATCAGTAACGTTGTATTTTTTTAACGATCTTTTACATTCTTTAAGCTGGAAACTCAGAATTGAGGTGTAAAATTTACCTGGCTTAGAGGGGCAAAATTTATAAATCCGCCTCTGCTACCAGAGAATGTTTAACAAAATTATTTTTGTCGGATAAATAAATTTCAGTGGCTAGAGCGTCAAGACTGGAAAATATGGAACTGCAATAACGTGCACAATCCCACAAACAATGCTGTTGAATCTTGGCACTCAGAATTCAGTATAGTCTTGTGAAAAATTCCCGTCCCACAGTGTGGAAGCTAATAAGCAAATTGAAGATGGATGACCATAAGACAGGCTGAGCAGACGTCAGTTTGCAACCAGCCAAACGAATGAGAAAATGTATTGTCTGCAAAGTCCAACGGTGACTTATGCTTTTTGCCTATGTGGCGAAATTAGAACAAAGACTAGCTGTAGACCTAAGTTATGCATAAACTATTTTTATCATTTTTATTTCTGTAGTACGTAGTCTATAGGTACAGCTACCTCAATATTTTCAATTCAAAAATTGTAATAAGTATAATTTGTTGCATAAAAAATTAAATTTTTGTTTAAATGGTACCTACCTTAGTATAGTTACATATGGAATGAATTGGTTGATGGAAGAAAATGTTTGTACACGAGTGGCACCAATTTTTCATCATCGGTATGCAAATGCCACTCATTATGAGGTTAATACTTGGTAGTGTACAATATAGAAGTATCACTCACGCATCTACCTTCCAACTTGTTATATTATTCCCCTCCTCCTACCAACAAAATGAAACTATTTTTCATAAGTACAACTTAAACTTTAAATTTTTAAATTTTTACGTTTTTACGTTTTACATTTTTACATTTTTACATTTTTACATTTTACATTTTTACATTTTTACATTTGTAGGTAGATGCTACCTACACGAGGTTCATGGAACCAAGTCGAAAGGTTTGCATGTAGGGTAACCAAATCGTATCTTGGTACCCATAGCCAACCGGTTTAATGCCTAACTGTGCACAACGCATACTGAATGCTAAGGGCAATCATCCAAAGGCACTATGGTACCACATATGGACCACAACATGCGCTGTATCACCGAGTACATACTAATTTACGTACTCGCCTTTTGTGTTTGCCAACTGAAGGCCAACGTAGAGACACATCGTCTGTATGAGTGCATACAGACAACATATCTGTTTAAAGTGCAATGCACTAATAATTTGGGTTACAGACTTTGGTCTGCAACTCGTCTATTGACGCAGGCGGAGCCCTGTATGGAGGAGGTGAGGGAAATGTCCTAACAACATTTTTACATTTTTACGTTTTTATATTTTTACATTTTTACATATTTACATTTTTACATTTTTACCTTTCTACATTTTCTTTCAATCTGAAACTCAAAACAGAAACGAGAAACAAAACGATAATAGGTTCATTTGAAGAGGAAACAAAAAGACAAACGATGTTTTGCGAATCTTATTTCGTTTGTTTGTTTGTTTTTGGATTCTCTATACGCGGTGCAAGAGGTTTTCAAAAACGGAAGCTCGATACAAAATAAAATTTGAAATAAAATGAAACGTCTGAGACGCAGAACCAAGTTGGCTTTGGTTACCTACCCTTCGCAAATGAAACAGACTCTGGACGAGCAGAGACGTTTCCTCCTGCGGCGTTCGAATTCGGTAAGAAAAGATTGAAAGAATGAAAATTCGTGGATTGCGTACCATCGATAGTTCGAAATACGAACGTTCTCATCGAACGGATTCGAAAATAACGATTGCCATCCCAAACGAGCTTAACCCAAATTTGCAACAGTACCGAATAAAAACGGTCGACCATAGTCTACAAACGTAATGTACGTATATTATCCAACACTCGCTTCGACACTGTTGGAATAATTTTTTCATAGACTATATCGGTCTACGAAATGCAATTTTTTAAATGGCAAATTTCGATTACCCACGGTGTGGGTGCCCACCGATTCACGTTTGGATTCTCGCTCCCAAGCTGCAAAATATGTCGCTACACGCGCTCCGCAGCGTACACATTTTGTAAAGAATGTAATGTACGTACGTACGTACGATATGGGACAGCAGAAATGAGGCGAAACACATTTTAAACGAAACATGGCGAACGAAATGGTAAATTAATAATATTTAATGGTCGCCTACGTCATTTAGGCGAGACGTACGCACCGTAGCTCGTTTTTCCTTTTCCCATTCGGTAAGTTTATTCGGTTATTCGGTTTTTCCAAAAAAGTTATCTTCTTCGCCAACATTAACTTGGCGCACTTTACAACCCTCGCAGACCAAACAACGAAGCAACGTTTACTTTTTGCTAAAAGTTTACAATCTTACGTAGATTTATTATTGAAACGGTACCTACGTTAGACCCGCTTTGCGGATACAACCTGACCTAAAATTTTGTCTTACCACGCAAACCAAAAAACGTCTTTATCAACGAAGACGGCGTTGAAAAAGCAAAAATAATTATTTCATTTTTCTCTTCCGTGAAATTGCTCTCTGCAACGTGCGGACCGCGCACTGATGCAAAAAATGGCTTTCCAAGCATATCGGATGTAATTATCACTTGAAACGCATTTTTGGCACGACAGCTAAATCAGAATCGACCATAAGGTAGATAAAAACCATTCGTACCTAACCCGCCAACTAACGATCCTAACTGAAAGATCGAATGAGCTGGACAAGATGGCGATAGCTGCTTTTGATAGGTAGAGCAGCCACTGTTTCCCACGTCAAGTCGCAAATGAATCGCTAACTCGCGAACAGAAGAATTAGTAGGTTATCGGTGACTGATGTAGGGGGTGCCTGAAACCTTCGGTGACTGACCATCGGAGCGTAAGCCTCGCTGATGTGTCTGCCGCGTGTGGTTGGCACAGACATACGGCTAAGAAGATGTCCAACGCCGCATCGAAAACGCATCGAAGATAAAACGTTGATAGAATACGTTGAATTTGCGAACTCGTTTAATGAAACGAAAAGTCATTTTAACACGGACGTATGTTTATTTAGTAAACAGTCGAACGAGAATGAGCGCACAAAGAAAAACCAATATCGGCTGGATTTATTAAGCTAAAATTACCAAGTGCAGAAAATGTTCCACATCATCAAAGTTAGCTAAGATAATATTAATGTAGGAGCACTAACGTAGACTTGGTTTGTGAGTGGCAAAGAATGAAGAGAGAGAGAGAGAGAGAGGTTACGAACAACGTAAAACGTTTCCAAGTCCAATATTTGTTACTGCGGACTGTGTCATAGTTTGGTACTTTGTGTATATTGGTATGGAGATGTCTGTTTTCACAACAAAATATAAGCACCTTTGGATGTGCAGAATGTATAACCACGGAGCATCAGATATAATAGAGGACGAATCGCTGCAATGAAAAACGGCACCATTTTGGATGCTATTTGTTCCCACTCTTTCGGTACCAAATTCAAATTTCCTCGCCCCTCATTTTGGCTCATGGGCAACAATTAGAAAATTTTTTTTTCAAATAATTTAACTGAACGAATGAATAAATGTAACTATCAACTTAGAATTCGCAATCAACGCGAATTTCGTAGATAAAAATGAGACTGAAAATTATCGGTACCTTAGTAATGGAGGATATTTTGATCGTAAAAGTGGTGCTGTTTTTTTTTTTTGTTTCACACGCGTCCTCTATTATATTTAATACTCTGTGTGCATAACTGAAGTTGCTTCTTCTTTATCATTCGCATATTTTTAAACCACAGTGTATATGGAGAGTTTGACATCTTTTTAGATGTATGTCTCTGGTGGTTGGCTATTTGAATGTGGAGTACAATCGTAAACCCGATTTACAATTGGCTAGTTTTCATGCTACTAGCCGGCTATACTTGGGGTACTATTTTATTGACAGTTAAAATATTTTGCCATTTCAACCTTTTAAAGTTAAATTTAATTTGGCAGATTGTCATGTAAGATTCTAATCAGGTTTTTGAAAAACTATCCGCCAAGCTAAAGTCAACTTAAATGGCTAAAAGTACAAACTGATTTTATCTGTTGACAGAATAGTACCCCGAATGGCTCGCTAGTAGCTACAAAACTAGCCACGGGTGAATGAGGCTATATTCCTACGTACACTGCTTGGGCAGGTTTGCGTGACTATTGTCGATACTTGTTTTCACAGTATTGTCACGACTCCTATACATTCAACATGGAGTGCCACCAAAGTGCATCGCCGAATTCGTAACCATTTTGATTGATTTTGATTCGGGGACATCGATGTTGCGATTTGTAGTTTCGTGGTTTCGTGACGACAGATGTTTTCATATGGTGGAACAGCGTCTTCGTTGGTTTAAACAGTATTTAATTTTTTGGAATTCATACTGGTCCTTGGCGACACCACTACTCACCTCTTTCCTCTCCTATTTAATTCTCTTTCATCTTCTTTTTTCTCACACCTACATAAATTCCATTCTCCCTCTCTCCCCTTCGTTGTCTGAAATTCCAAATCCTTTGATAATTTCCGAAAAATTCGTGAAATACGAATTTTCGTTCACTTCCGTCCACCATTTCATCCATCTGAAACCGTAGCAAATTTCTTTGAAAAGACAAAATCGTGGCACTGGCCGAATCGATGTTTGCAGACATCACATTTTGCATTTACAGAGGGCTTTTAATGGCTGTTAAATGGTGTTTGTATTCAGTTCCGTTTGGCACATGAACCTAATCAAATCAACACGAGGTACATTTCGCTGGCATGTCTGAAGGTAACCTTCAAAGAATGCGATTCTCAAACTCGGTATTAACCTCACCACCAAATAGTAATTAATCGTCTTTTAGCTACCCTTTCGACTGGTCCGAATAACTTTTGACCATTAAAGTTCACAGGTTAACGATATATACCCACCCTAATCAATCATCAAGCATCGAATTTTCCACTAGCCGCTAGGACAATAATCGATTGCGAGCAAAAACGAAAGTTTGACGTTTATTCGGCGAATGGAAATCTTTTTACTCGTTCTCTCATTAAATCGCTATCTGTCTCTCACTCTCTGTGTCTCTCTTCAAAAAGGGTTTGACTACACTTTTTAGACCAAATAGGGTAACGATACCTTTGTACTTTTTGGTACAAGCGATAAAGGCGAGTCAAAAATAAATAAAAAAATGGTAAAATGAAAATCGCACCCCTTTAGGTCTCTCTGCTCTGCTTATTCATCCCTGCGAGTTATTTCACCGAAAATATTTTCCATTTTACACGCTCGCTTTTTCGTTTGACTCAAAGGTATGGGTTTGCGCCATCGAATGTGAAATTGGCCTGGCTTATGCGGAGAGATGAGGGAGAGACCGAAAATTGGCGAAAGAACCGAAAGCGAAAGCTTTGTAAATCGTTTGCCACTTCGATTCGAAACGTCAGGGTATTTAAATTTGCCTAAAAACAGAAAATATTCGCAATTCGGATTACGAGTTTGCGGGGAAAGAAAAAAAGAAAAAAAAAGAAGAAAAAAGAAAAGAAGCTTAGCATTAAAAGAAGGATAGCAAAAAAGTGAGGTTATCAGACAGAAACAGAATTCTCGAGCACGGTTCATTTTGGGTGAATGAAAAAATGGAAAAAGTAGCTGGTAGTTTTGTGAATTTAAAACGTATTAACGTATTTGATAGTCGATCAAACGGAATAAATAATGTGCAGACAATATGCTGTAAATTGTTTTTACCAATTCCTTCGATTTTTTGCAAAAAACGAAAAGAATTCATTCGAGAAATAATGTTCTCTTTAACCGGTCACGTGCGTCAAGAGTCGATTGTGATTTAAATCAGTTTTTCAACTTTTCGAAAACATAATTTCATGGCGTCGTAAGGGAAGAGTAGAAAATACATCTTCGCATTTGTAAGAATCTCTTTGGAAAGAAAATTTTCAAAAGCAATTTGGCAAAAATTTCTTATGAAGTACCTCATCTGGTATAGTGATTTAATGAAATACGCGCGCGAAGCTTTTCAAAAATAATGTCCATTTTCTTCAACTGTTTCTTCGGGCGACTGAGTGAAAATGCAAATTTGGAGACATTGACGCCTTAGCAATAAGAACACGTTAACAAAAGATCCTTAGCTACTTGAAAATAAATGAACGAAAAAACGTCGAGTAAAGGAAAATTTGAAATTTTCGTATTGTTCAAAATGCATTTTCAAAACAATTTTTTCTTAGTGAAATTTTTTTTATAGGATGGTTGCAAAAAATAGTATGTGACATTCGTGCGAAGTAAATGATTCAAACCCGTGTAATTTAAGGATCACACTCGTATCAAAATCACCTACTTCACAATTTTATCATAAATAACTATTATAAATCCGGGTTGTTTATCACAGCCCCCATTTAATGAAAATGAATCTTCTATTCGGTCCAATCGAAATTATAAAGTGATTTGTTTTTCGCTAAGGATTGTGAGTTAGGAATGGGAGACATTTACGGAATGGTAAATAAAATATAATTACGGGAAAAATTGTCATTGCAAAAGAGAATAAAGTAATTTTCAGTAATGGGTCATCTTTCTATATCTGATGCCATGAAACAAAAGTGAAAATATTCAATTTTGAAAATCTCTGATGGGAACACTGATAAAACATCTCTAATTAACCATCGTTTCTATAATTCACTTCTAAGCTATTGATTCGCAATTTTACTAGTTCGAAATTTATATCTGCTAACGCGATAAAGATTGTTCTAGTACATAGGTATACTTATTCGTGGAGAATCGTGTCAACTTGTAGCGGAAAAGTCAACGTAGTTATTACATTAGGCCTATGAATTAATTTTTCTTATTTTACATCTGTGGAATACCTTGTCTTGAGAGATATTCACACTAGAAGGTCTTCAACAGTATTTGCGTGTTCTGCCACTTCATACGATTAAGTATGCGAGAGCCAAATCCTCGGCGAACACTGGCGATTTTTGAGCCGGTTCTGAGAGTTTATATACCGAATTTGGCACACGCACACAGACACACATGCATACGTATGTATATGTAATTATGTCATGTGTTACGTCGTTTCTTGTCTCCATTGAGGTGATAAGAAACGACGCAGTGCATTTGGTACCAAGTCGTGACATTACCGAGATTGTTATCAGGTAATTGATCTCGACTCGTACGATGTATCTTACCTGTACGTGCGTACAGGTACAAACATACAAACGCACCAGTGTAAATTGGTTTAACGTCATAGAGACGATTATTGCCTGCCTTTGGGCGGCGACTGTCGTCGAGGGGTGCGAGCCCCTATAACCTCATACGAGTAATGTCCCCACAACATCTAATTATCAACATTAATAATCATTGAATTTTATATAAATGGGAGGCGAAGGTAACCAAGGTGGTGTAAGAGCTGACAGTATTGGAATTAAAACACCGCACTCCTCCCGTTGTTCCAAAAGACCAGCACTGGAGTACTAAGCTGCAACTGCCTATGGGTACCTACAGACCAGCAATTTCTCTGTGTAATTTGTGCACTCGATGCCACACTATCCGCCTCTACTATGACATGGCCGGACAATGAAAATTGGTGAAGAACTCGAGCACGCCGATTATTGGATACCCAGTTGCTCTATCTCACCAATGTTAACTAAACATGCCCTCATTCTTCAACCCTAAATTGGACATAGATTTTCCGAGCATGCGCCTTAGACTTTTTTTGTTTTCTTTTATTGCAGTTACTAACGCAAAAAAATGTGACAACATCTAGGGGCACTGAAAATTATATTTTGTTTTTATGTGCTCACTTTCTCAACACAAGTTTTGCTCCTGTATTTCAATCATCACTATAGCATTGTGGTAACGAAGTATCTCAGACCACACCAAATACACCACGTTCGAGCTTGGGTTGAGATGGACTTATTTTTTTCTTCTTCAAATTATAAAAGCGTATTTTTCAAAAACTCTTTTTAACATAACGTATTGTAACAATGTATTTCTACTCATTAACACTCATATTCATATATCGTGACATCAGTAAACTATCATTCACCCTTGAGACTATATAACATCAAACATAGTAAACAAAATGTAGATGCCACATTGGAATGTTACTGCATCAGCCACTATAACTCTCTCACTCACACATTCATGTCTGTACCTGTCATAACCTTCATTTGTCCACCAAATTTGTTGACACATTACGATCAAAAGAGAGGAAATAATTATCACCGAAAAATCTACCTAGGCTCTTCTAGAATCTTCTTGAATCTTCTAGAACTATCCCAACCTCTCACTGATCAATCATGACATCATCCATCTCTCACCACTACTTTATATTCATCCGCTTGTGAATTCGTCACTAATATAATTAGTGTAAATTAAATGTAAACTTCACTTCATGAAAATCCTTTGAATAGTCATCTTCTTTAATAACCATCTCTGGTAACTATTTTTTACGCAGTCTCTTGTAACCAATAACTGCTAAGGGGCTCAATAGGCGAGTCCACAACAGTTAGTACAATCTGTACTTTGTTACGTTAGAATTTGTTATTGAAGTCATTAAATGTTGATTGAAACTTAGTCAATTGTTTTATCAATCAATAATAGATAAAGTTGCCGTCACACTTATTCCTCTGTGTTCAGTCCCTTGGTCATGCAAATTTGGAGCTATATAAATACGTTCCTATATGAATCTAGTGAAAGTGAGTGAAACTCATGCCCATTTTAGAGTTTTTGGTGTTATTGTTGGCACAGAATTGGGCATTCGCCTAGATATCCAATACTGAATTATCGAAGACCCTCGCTTAGTGAAGGAAGCATAAAATACTCCTCACTTTCCCATTCATCAACCATGTTGAACGCCTTCAACGTGGTTATTTTGGTTAGTAATGTACTTACACACTAACATGCACATCCAACATATAACGTAACAAGCACCCGTCTGTATCGCATTAATTTCGCATACCTTACGAACCCTTGAAAATATTACTCTTACTGTATATTTCCATCATTGTTCTTGGAGTAATAATATTATTGAAGCGTGAATTAAAATAAGTAGGTTTTTAATGATATTTTTTTATTAGGTAAAACATTGTGAGAAACAAAGTGCACTTATATAGACACAAATATACACTCACAAAATTAGGACCAAAGCGGTCAACAAACGTGGCTGTCTGCAATATTACATTTTTATTCTGGATTGAGTATTCTATTCAGTTAGCAGCCATAAATCTAAATTCACGTCCATTGAACGAACTACTGAATAAAAAAGTGAATGGAGTTAAATAAAAGCGTACAAAATCTAACTGCACTAGAT
Organism: Ericerus pela; assembly: GCA_011428145.1. NCBI lineage: Eukaryota > Metazoa > Arthropoda > Insecta > Hemiptera > Coccidae > Ericerus > Ericerus pela. The sequence continues at coordinate 798,566 of WOFM01000410.1, read as the reverse complement.
AATAAAAGGTATACAATGAAATATATGTTTCAATAGTAGGTCAACAAAAATAAAATGAAAAACTGTAAATATGTGAACCTATACTCGCGCACACTCATACGTCTATTGGTGATGGCGTAGCCACGTGGATAATGTTACTGCTTTCAGATCTGTGGGTTGCTGGTTCAGTTGCCCACACCCGCAACCTACAGTGTTGGTGGCCCTCAACATGAGTGAAATACATACAGCGCTTTCGCTGGTTCACACACTACCTTGCGCACGGTGGCATCGAGTCATAATGGCATAAGCCTGTGTTGCGGATTTAGTTGGTTTACCACGTGACAGCTGCCCAACTTGACCCTCTAACTAATGCGTCGTTGTGCTACAATTACTATCACAGTACTGGGGAGAAATGATTTTGGGAATGTGAACCCATACTCTCACACTCTCATATGTCCATGATTGGTGGTGTAGCCGCGTCGACAATGTCACTACTTTTAGATCTGTAGATTGTTGCTAGTTCCATTCCCACTCCGACACAGTTTCCATCACAAAAATAAAACCACCTCGGATACACACTGGTAACCCACCATAGATTGAAAAATCGATTGAGAAAATTTTGAAAACAATTGGAAATTCATTTTTACCAAGTATGGAGGAGGATTCAATACAATTATCGTTGAACTGAATTCTAAAATCGTGCAATACCAAAACTAATTCACTGGTAAAACCTATTCGTACATTATTTTCCTTTATTATTTATACGGAAAGAAAAAGGGCACGAAAGAAAATATTGAATTTTTTTATACAATTTTTCCAACTTACGCAACGAATGCGGAGTAAAACAAACTCAACGCAAGTACTCTCAAAGCTTTTCTAAATGAAATTTCGATTTTTCAATCGAGCGTAACGTATGTGAACAAGAGTGTATACATATAAGACGTTGAGAATGAAGAGTGAAGGAGAGGATGAATGAGTTTCGAAAATAGGAAGGAATGAAGGAAGAATAGAAACGAAAAAAAAAATGAACACACAGACGAAGAACTAATAATGTAGAATTCATTCGACAGTTGAGAAAATGCAGCGAACAATTGGCTTTTTTTTATTTTACTTTCTTCCTTCATTTTTTTCTTCTTTTTTTTTAAAAGATTATTTTTTTGTACAATTTTTCTTTACTTTTTTTCTGTTTCTATCACTGTCTGACTGTCTGTCTGTCTGTCTGTCTATCTCTCACTCTTTTTTCACCATACCACATCTTCTATTTACCCTCTGTTGTACTTATCTTTCCCCTCACCCATTCACGCCATTGCCTTTGCCTCTGTATAGAAATTCTACTTTTATTTTCCATTGTTGACGTTAAGTGCGTTACGAAAACTTTAATTTTTCAAGCGTATTTGCCTTCTTTCCCCCTCGGGTATTCTTGGACGTTTTTGAATGAATGCATGTATATATACTTTTTTTTTATTTTTTCGACATTACAAGAAAAAGGCGAAATGCGATCCTCGTGTCGATAACAACTGGTGAAATGGGGGGGGAGTCTTATTTCTACGAAAATAACGAATCAATTTCCTTTCTGCCTCTCCCTTAACACGTCTCGCGGTTGTATAGTTGAGCAAATAAAGTGGTGAGGAGTGAAACAAAACTCCTGTCAAATGGTCTCTCCGTACAATTGCTGGGCAAAAAAAAATGTGTTGACAAATGTAAATTTTTAGCGAGGCTAAGATATGAAAAATAATTCAATGCTGCTGGAGATTTGAACACAAAGTCTGTGTGCGCTATGGATTCAGTGGCGACTTTTTCAAAGAAGTACTTAACTGCAGTACGTGAGCAGCAGTAAGCTACGAAAATTGAAAGTCAAAATTTTCATTATGAAATCGAAAAGAGAACTTCATTGTTTAACGCGAACTTTTAGTAGGTATGTATATTTTTTTAATTCATACTTAAATTTAGAATTTACAAGTTGTAAGCACCCATGCTATATGTTATGTTTATTTAGTTTTCGACGAATAATAAATCTGCTACTCAAAACTGATATAAACTGCGGGTAAACTACGCATAAAATGTTGTCCAAGGAAGCACCTAAGAATCGCCATGCGGCTATTTATTTAACCTCGGTTCAAAAAATGATCCTCTTATATTTACGGCGAATAGGTTATGCAATTAGTAATACACACGACAATTCGACTCGTGCAAATAAACTTTTTTACATTTGAACTTCTACAGCGTATCATTCACATCCGATATTTGAAAATGATTTAATATCGATGTGGGAGAAAAGGGTCTGTCGCAGGATCTAGTGACCGCTGACGAGGTACCATGAGTTTTTCAATTGTATGCTAGAGCACCAACTTAATCAAACCGAACATATCGCCATTTTGGATCAGAATGTATTGCGAGGCGGAACACCAAAAACGAAACAAAGTGCGGAATAGAGAATCATATCCATCTCACCAACCAGTGGATGTCAGACGATGAAAAAAGAAAAAATTCTCTTTTACTTCTTTTCGTTGGTTTTAAAAAATGTTTTGTCAGTTTTCTGTTTTAACATAATATGTTAAAAATTGGTAACCCTGTCCCTACAGAGGCTATGGACTTCCTTGATAGCTATAAACTTTCCTTGGAACAACAAACTCTTTTCCGGAAATTCTCAAGCAAATCCATCCCGTGGTTCTGAAGTGATTGTGTTTCCAACAGCTTTTAACCCGTGGTATTTTATAGTAGAGATCATATTAAAATGAAAACATAAAATTATTATATTATTATACCGCAACATATAAAATATTAACTTATTGAGGGGTAATCATGGGGAGTTTTTATTGCTTTAACAGTACACCATAGAATGAATTACTGAGAAAACAAGATCGACATAAATCTACATAGTGATTGAATACGTATATAGTCTAACTTATTATGTACATCTCTGAGTAAACTGTGTTACCAACTATTTAGTACTTGACCAGCGTCGATTATTCAAACAATTATGGGTAACAACATGTTCACACAACGCAATTTTCTAGTTTCTTATCATTGGTAAGTTGGTTTATCATGACTTTCATAACAAATGAGAACTTATTTTTAATAATATTTGTTAGAACGATAACGTCAAAGTTTCAAATTAACCCTCCCATTGTGAGAAATGTAATTCATTTATAAATACCTGTAGGTCAATCGTAATCGATATAAACTATTAAATTAAAATTAAATGTTCGAAATAAAGCTTAGGTAATTAAATTATCAACTTCTACAAACAAATTATCGAATTGCATAAAATCTGCTCTCGTGTTCTCTCATTTTTTTGAGGAAAATTTTCAACTAAGTACAGGTAAAAAATATCAGTTATTCTAATTTTTTTTTCTCGAAAAATAGGTACGTAAAAACATTCAAAAGATAACTACTGCACGTTATATCAAAAATTGATACGTTTGAATAATATAGTCGATAAATTCTCGAATAAAACATCAACACCAATACTACACCAAAATAAAATGCCACCTGTAAAAGTTACGGACCTGCCACATTCACAAAATTTCTAATAAAGATCAGCCGAAAATAAGTTGGCACTAAAAAATATCCGAAATTAGCACACTAAATCATCCGTGCATTGTCACGTAGTAATATCCGAACATACCTGTTTGAAAATGTTTTAATGGAGATAAAAAACAAAAGTAACTACCTCTTCGAATGGCTACCTACTGCTTTAATCTATTCGAAATAGATTATAACAGGTTTCGTTTAATCAACTACCTAAGAGAGAATAAAATATGTAAAAATTCACTAAGTAAGTTTACTCGACGATAAAACGAACGGATTCCTTTTCACTAAAATACAGAGCTTCAAGTTTTTATAAAGTTTTCCATTCACATTTGGAAAACTATGATGTATCATTTTTTTTTTTTTTTCAAATATTATTACCGGCGTGCAGAGAGACGAAATTCGCGAAAGTTTGCTTCTTCACAATTTTTGGGCGCCACCGTTGCAATAATTTTCAACTTTCGACTCCATGAAGCGTTCATTTTAGACTGTTTCTCACCGAATACAAAATGATAGCTTAAGCAATATTTCATCGCATCTAAAATGCGCCCAAGTATTTGGGTAAACGCGGTTTATTTTTAATTTATTTTCATTTTTCCATCATCCCCAACTTTAGGTTTAACTTTTGAGGTAAGAATACGGCACAGATAGGGGATTAGATTACTTGGACTGTAAAACTGAACAGAGACGATTTTCACCAAGCCAGACAATGGCGCTAAAAAACGCAGTGACGTGTTTAGCAGAGTATAACAAACAAAAACGAAAAAATAGTGTCAAAAGAAATATTTAAACAAATTTGAGAAATTTACATTTTGAACGAACGGGACATCGTCGTTGACGTAGGGGTAGATTTATTATCTCGACAGTCACAAAAACGAATACTAATGACGACGAAGAATGAGGTATCTGTAGTCCACAATTATTTCACTAATTTTCATGCGATGCAAGAAGAAAAAAAAACTTTAGAGCAGCGATACTTCACGAGAAAACCCAGTATGGCAATTTTCATCAATAATTCACAAAAAAAAAAAATCTATATTCTAAACATTTGAAAAAATTACATAACAATATCGATAGTAATCTATAACTTTATCGATAGTTATCGATATCTTGTTGAAACCACCAATTTTTCCCCCTCTCACTCCTGCGAACACTCAACTATCTTTAAAATATACTTTTACATCTTTGCTCGAGGCTACACTGTAACACTATTCCGCCACTCACTCGTTTATCTTCATACACCTTCGTTTATCTGACTCAATCTATACTCTATTTACAACATACATGACTGATGTAAATACACACGCTTCTGAGACATTACTTTGAGTATATCTTTGTTTCTTGTTTCATTACCTTTATATATCTGGCAATAATATCGATATATCCGTATTTTATTGCTAGTTTCAGGTAAAACAATAGCGAAAAATTATCCATAGTTATCGATATCTTTAGTAAAAATATCGATTTATCGATTTTTTATTTCAAAAAACCGATTTTCCGTGAATTTTTTGTTTTACAGTTTTCTTGGTAACAACTGAACCAATAGGCCTAAAACTCTTATCAGATTTGGTCTTGTATAAGAAATACCACACGTGAAAATTTATGCCATATCCATTTCGTAGTTTTGTCAAAACCATGAACAAAAATTTTTTTTCCGAAATTTTTCTTCTCCAATTATCTCAATAACTACGGAACTATTAGACACCAAACTTCTATCAGACTTGCAACGACATAAGAATAATGAATCGTGAAAATCTCAACCCGATCAGTTTTTTCGTTTCATCAGAATCTTGGAAAACGACTTTTCCTAGAATTATTTGTTTTTCAGTTTTCTCGGAATGTACTGCATTGATAAGCACCAAATTTCTCTCAGACTTGCTCTTCTATGATAACTATCTCCGGTCACTATTTCAGCTATATTTGTTTTGTAGTTTTCTCAAAACAGTGAACACAAAACTTTGGGCGATAAATATACATACATACATACGTATATACGTACATACGTACATACATACATACATACATACACACATACACACACACACACACACACACACACACAAACACACGCATACATACACACATACATACATAGTAAGCTACCAGTCTTTTTCTTCTCTAATAAAACGGATAGTTTTGATCATCCCCACCTCTAACAATCCTCCGTTTGCAAATAAACTTCGTGAAAACAGTAAATAAATTTCATTTTTTTAATCGACGGGAAATTCTCCGATGTATGATATTTTTAAACTGTGGTTTTCTTTTCTCAGCTAAATGGAGGCAGTATAAGCGGAGTATTCAATACAATTATTACGTTCCAAGTCCTGGTTATATGTTTGAGAAGTTGACGAAATAACAATGAAACCAACTAAAACTTTTTATCCTCATATACCTGTCATATGCAGGATACAACCAGCATTTATAATTTTCATCAAAAATATACTCAGGTGCTACCAAAAACCGCATTTACCAATATAAAAATGTACCCTGACACTTGTTAATTTTCCTCCTTTTGTTTCCTAAAAAATTCAGCCCAACTTTTACTACTAACACAAAAGCTATATCTCTTTCTTTGTCGCGAAAATATTCAACCAGATTTTGTAGTGATCCTTTCAATCTCCACGTCGCGGAAAAACATTATTTAGGAGTAAAAAGTGAAAAATTGCTTTATAATGTATTCTCACCTATTCGTACTTAACATTATAAATAGAGTATATTGTGTTATGAACTCTGTAGGTGCGACTTCTTTAGATATCATCCTTTGTTTGCGCGAATATTATTTCTTTTTACATCAACTGATGGGTGTATTGCTATTTGCATAACTGTTCGCCGTAAATACCCTCGTATACCTACCTACGTCATAATATTCTTTAATTTAAATGTTAACATTTCTCGCGTTTGTGTTGGTGATTTTTGATTTGGCAAATTGGTTTCACGTTTTTCATAAATATAGCTACTAAAAAAGCTTTACTGAAAATTTCAAAGAAATCCATTCCCAGACTTCATATTCGGTGCCTGAAAGGTTGGGGTGTCAAGGTGCACATTTTAATATATTGATTAACACATTTTTGTTTGGAGAGGCTTAAATTTGATTCGCTCTGATTCTACCAGGTTCCGTTGCCAAAGGAGGTTAGTGGTGGTTAGAAACACCTATTGGAATTTTCAAAACTCAGTCCTGACACGAATCTAAAATAAAAGTACTGGGTGCCTTCAAGGTCTTATCATTTTTTCCTTGCATAAAAATAAGTCGATTTACTTGATTATTTTTTAGAAGCAGTAGTCTAAATATTTTTGTACTTTTTTAGTGTAATTTTGTCAGATTTTTGAGGACTTAGCTTGTCTCTCACGCCCCCCAAAACTTCGCCTCCGTTCCTCTCTCAAAATTCCTATATTTTCTAATTATAAAAGATGAAAGCATCGAAATTTTTCGTCGTAGAAGTATTTTAAAACTACAACCCCTCACCCTTAGACTATCTTGGCTACGCTACTAATTTACTAAATAACCAGCGTATTAGCAGTGCTCACACAGTATAATTATGTGAATATATTTTTATCTTTATCTCTATCTCCATAATTATATTATAAAATATCAAGGGTTAAAAACTGTTGGAAAAACTATCACTCCATAACCGCTTGACGGATTTACATGCGATTTGGCAGAAAAAATTATGTTTGTCGGGACCATGTTCCTCTACTTCCCTTGGGGCTCGGCCTCCCATCACCAAGTCCACACACTTTAGTCGGCCGATGTTAAAACAAAAACACACATTTGTAGCACGTAGGCTAACAGACGAACTACAGATTTGTTTTTTGTTTAGCCCAGATGCTACGAACATAGCCTAGCATAAATACGTCTACATAAATATACTACTGGCGAACAATGTGCATGTGCAGCCTAACATTATACCTCGGCGATGCCTATCGTTAGTCGCTGGTTTCAGATGTCGTAAAGGTTGGCTGCCTTACCAAAATGGTTGACATGGAACACGCAAATCCATATTTTATGCCTGTGGGTATCGAGGTTTACCCACAATATTATTTGAAGAAAATTTTACAACAATTTGGAAAGTTTTTAGGCCACCCGCAGGAAAATTTTTTAAATTTTTACAATTATTATGGAAACAGAAAACAGACAAAATATTTCTGTAAATAAACGAAAATGAGTAAAAGAGAATTGAAAAAACTTCTTCCCCTCTCCTTTTTCATCGTCAACTGGTTGATAAGGTGGATATCATTCTCTCTCTGTGTTTCATTTCTTTTCCATCCGGTTTCATATGAGTCTACGAAAAAGAGTAATACAATGTTTTTAGGGTGCTGAATTCGTATTTATAACTTAATTTTAGATTAAATTAATTCTAAAACCCTTCCAGAACACAAGAAGGGGCTAAAGGTAATTTTCATTTATTTATTGAGCGATAATATTTTTCAATCTAGTCCAATTTTTAATTGAAACAATCGTTGAAACATTTAAAGGCCCTAAAAGGTTTTTAAAGTAAAGGAAGAAGGCAAACGCAGATAAAGAGGTGCGTTGCAAGTGACGCTACGAGTAACAGCTTGTAATATATATATATATATATATATATATATATACGAGTAAACAACACCACAAAATTTTCCGAAGAGTGTAATAAATCGGTTTTTAAAAATAATCGATTAAAATCACTAGGAAGATATAGGTAGGTACTTATTATTTACGTCGAATAATGAGAGAGTCGAGTTAGGTGAGAATTATTCTCCCAAGTAAGTACTTCTTGTCCTCTGGTCAGGAGAATTAGGTAATATAATTCATTTTTAATTAATCCAATTTTATTTTTATCTTGTTTACTGACGACTTTAGGCCTTCAGTTCGGTTAGTAAAATATCACAATATTGTCACAAAAAAGTGAGCCCTCAATGATGACATTAAGTCAATAATTACTTTTCTAGACAGAAAATCGTCCGAAATTTCGTAGTAGGTACTGTTCATTGAAGGCGAGATTTAATGATACACTACACTTTCATCTATCTTCGAAGTTTATCCACGTGAAACTTCGACTATGATATGTTTTTCCATTATCTTACGACGCTTTTCTTGTGCTTTTCTTTCGTTTTCCTTTTGTTCTCAACGTCGTGCTCTTGTTTGAAACAGTCTCGGTCTTCCAACTATCTTTGGGGACATTGACCGGTGAGCTCTCAATTCGTATCTCGAACTTAAAGCCTACCGCACACTTTATTTTCTACCAAACCTTTCTGATACCAGAGGAAACTACCCCTCGAATTTAATAGATTCTACCATAATTTATGTTGAAGAGGGATATACCTACGTTTAAAATTCAGAAAACTTAATCCAGCCGAAAAGACACTTCTATTTTGACAATCATTCCAGAGAAATATTACCCATCTTTCTTATCTTTTCGTAATTTTATTACTGTTGCTTTGATTTAGTTGTCGGATCTCGTTATACGTTTTTCTTTATTAATTGTTTGCAAGGCACTTCCGAGTATATTATCCGTTTGCGTTAAAGTACGTAATCATTTATTTCGTTAAATAACCAGATAGGTACGTAGGTACCTAAGCTGTACGTATCATTTACAATTAGGTATATTTTGGCTAGATAGCATATAAAATCGAAACCATATCGTGTATATCCCAGGGGAATATGCATCATCGCAATCATATCAACCATAATTATCTGGAGAACAAGTAGGCAGCAACTGTGGCCGCATAAAAAAGACTGCTGATTTTTCCTGGGTACTTGATCTTGTAGCCTATTGGACCTATTTTCACTCTTTTTCTTTATTTTCTTTTATTTCTCGCGCTCTCTTGACGAATGGAGCCAATTATTGCTGACCACCAGGAATTCGGACCACCATATTTTTCTTATCGCCTTACGCTCATCTACTTTAAATTTTTCATTTGGCACTTATGTTCTTGACACCATGTCTCGCACAATGACTTCTTTTTCATATTTCATTTTCAAAATTTATATTTAAAATTTAATTCTTTTTGATAAATTTTAATTTAAGCTTGGTCTTATATCGTGATTCTTACCTTTTGAGTATGTCGGCACCTCCGTTCTTCATGAGTAAATTCGTGTGCAATTATATTAATTTTCAAATCAATCGACATTTTCTAGATTTTTGTTTTCATTGAAATTTGTCATGAGTTCTGTTTTATTTGTATGTTAATTTTTCAGTATATGATAATATTTCTCAAAATGTGTTGATCCTTTTATGAATCATTTGTTGTGTAACTATGTGTGTGAAGTGGGCCTGAGTGCGCTCGATCCCAATTTAATTTGATTGTATCGATCATCACATACAACATATATACGTACCTTACTTGCTTTTTTCTGATTTTTACTCGCAGTCTTTCTTTCCACTGGGTCTGCACTTTCATCTGGACTTTCGCACACTACAATCTCATGTTGGTGTGCCAGGTTTAAAGCCGAGTCGCGGCAACAGCTACAATGTATTTTATATTGTGCAATGGACGAGACAACAATGATTTTTTTTAAACCAGTTACACGTATGTACAATGGAATTCTAAAACGGTCTCATGCGTTACCTCATTTCAGTTCGCATTATTTCAGGAACACTCGTTAAATTCCAACCTGAAACTACATAGCGCTGAGCAGTTGCCTCAGCCTAAGCTCCAAGGAATAGCCAACAATTTTCTAAGTGCAACTTCTCATTAAAATATAATACAAAGCGATAATAATTACATGCTCATCCAAATTTGTAGATATCCTCTACTAGATACCTATTTTATATAACTTAAAAGTGTCGGAGCAGTATTCTGTAAAATTAAAATGTCTTTACGAAATCGACATTCCGTTAAATTTTTAAACGTATTATTATTGAACAAATGTTTTTCCTAAAACTCCACAATTTACCTTAGTGAACGTACAAAATATCTACCCAGTTATTCTGTGCATTACTTACTTAAGTGAATTAGAGGCCTACACTTCAACGATAACGGCAGATATTTTCTAGACACAGACAGGTACGTACATAACGAATATTATTACTGGATGCTGGTACCTAATCATTTTAAATTCACAGCACTTCTGTGGGAACCTCCAAACGCAGCTTTCACGAATTAAATCCAAAACAATTCAAAAACAGTTTCTAAGATTTTTTACATTTTAGATACTTTAACTAAAGTGATAAAACTATAATAATATCCTATATATTGAGATTCGGATTGGGGCTACGCATTACAAAAAATTTAGAAAGAAGAAGAGAAATACCGGAGCCAAAATTTTCACATTCCATCACTCATATCGTCAAATAGGTAAAAGCAGTTCACTCTCAATGATTTAGTTGTATGCTCCCACTACAACACAAAATAATGCTAAAACTTGAGCTGAACGATACTTATGGGGAAAATTCGCAGGTTGGAAATCCCCAATGAAAGGATAGCATAATGTGTTTTTACAACAGTTTTTGTTATTTTCAAAACGCTCGTATGTCACTTTTTGGCAGTTTTGAATTAAACGTTGGGTATGATAGGAGAAAACCAACTCCAAAAGCTAACAAAAGATGATATCTCAATTGATCATTTTTCACCATGAAATTTTCTCTAGAAAATACATGATAAATGTCAACAGAGGCATTTAACTCTCAGCCAAAAATTGATAAGTACTGAAAAAAAAAACTTGATATGTTATTGATTTATCACTAATTGCACGTTACTCTTCGCCGAAACATGATAAGTATATTAACCCAAAACATGATAGATTTTTGCCAAAATATGATATGTGACCTAGCAAAACTTGATATGTCATGGAATCTTTCCCTTTTCCCTGCATTTCTCAACCATCTACTCACTATTTCAAGTTTTACTCATGATTAACTGAAAATAGACCCTTCAACACAGTTGCACTCCTTTATGCAGAAATTTAATTATTAATTTCCTAAATTTACACTCGCAGGTAAACTTTATTTTTAGTCACCTGTAAAATGACAAAAAATGACTTATCAGCTTTTTGAAAATGACCAAAGTTACCAAAATATTATCCAAAAAATTGATATATTTGACTCCAATAAACCTAAACTAACAAGGATTGTGCAGACTTGGAGTTGTCCTATCTGTCTCAAACTCTTATACCATTTTGTTTCTCTGTTTCGTTGGATTTCATCATTGACTGCCCTTAGTCGTCTCACTTCTCTTGTACTGTGATGTACAAATGCCTGTATGAAATTTTCAAAATTACCTTCAGCTATGAGGAAAGGGAATCATTAAACTTAATTTTTTTGGCCTTCTCATTTTTATATATTTTTTTCATTTCCTTGTTAACCTATACATAGGTAGGTATTTAGTAATTTCCATTTTTCTTTTCTTTTTTTTCATTGCTTACTCTATCTTATTTTAGGTACCTAACTTAATAGCCTATTGGGTTTTGTCAAATAGTAGTATCTTAATAATGAAGGAGCATCTCTAATCGGAAAACCAGCAAGTTGTCTGAAAGGGCTGCGGGAATTCGTAAAAATAAAATTAAATAATATAAATAACGTAACTATTTACAAGCACAGTATACCGAATACGTAGGCTGAGGTAGATTTACACCATTAACTGATTGATGGCCTTCATCTCGAAAGTTAATTATATATGTACATATAATACGCTTGCAGTATAATTTTTTCAGATAAAATTTTCTGTCTTTGAACAATAAACTGTATTAAAGAATTGCAAATGTTGTCAGGTTGGTACAAGTCCATTAGCAAGGTACCTGTTTGGTGCAAAAGTGGAAACGAGTATATTGTAGAACACTGAATTTTTATTCATTCGTTTGTTTGAATTGCGTTTAATTTCTCAAATTTATTTTAGTCCGAGTGATTTTAGATTAATATCATTTGGGTTTTTGACCTCTCACAATAGATACGACAGCCCATTTTAATGATAATTATTTACTTGGAACAGATCTAAAGTACCTATTAGTCCGTCGACGTTGTTTCACACAGTGAGTAATTATCCAATACGTTTTTACGTTTTATTTGATGATTTTTTTCTTTTTTTTTCGTTTGAGGTAAAAGAAGCGAAGCCCAATTATATACCATACTGTAGGTAGGTACATGGATTTGGAACATTTTTCGAATGCATCGAAAATACTCGATTGCAAGTACAATCAATACAAAATAATTACGTAGTAAAAGAGAAATAGAGTACCTAGTTTTATCTCTCTTCGAATAAAATTACTCATTGTACGGGGTACGGACCATCACTGAGCTAAATAGACGAGGGTTACCAACTATTTCACACCCAAATAATTACAATTCGATTTGATAGCAGCGCTGCTGCAGCGGATTAGCAGCACCAAGCTCAGAATGGTTTGATGGATTCGAAGGTGCACAAAATACGATACATTCGAATGAAAATAATTTATTCGTATAACCTTCATGTGTACGTGTACTCCATGTACGCTGCACGACTAACATAAGCCTGAGAATTACGTCGACGATTATTTGTCTCATTTTCATCCTCATTGTATCCCAATTTATTTATCCGTTCGGACTCATTTGACAATATTTGTTGGGTGAGTTTTAAACAAATGGAAAATGAGAAAAAAACACATCAGTTGTCGAAATTACGAAATTATATTACGGATGTCACACTCGCATCAGCTCTTTATCATCCCATACGATATATCCGATGCACCATATAAATTATGTTTTCCTTTGCTCGATACGACATTCGTCTTAGAGCTTCACATGCGAGTGCACAATTGCAATTCCACTCGATGACGGCAATCTGTCGCCTTAAGTTGGCGGAAAAGCTCAATTCCTTTCTTAAATCGTATAATCGGATTTAAGGTACTGCTTTCTCAATTCGTCAGCATCGAAGAAAAATGAAATTGTTCCTTCCAATTCCTCGGTATTTTTGCACAGGTAGAGGTTGGTGACATAACAAATATTATCCTTAAATAATTGGGAAATTTATTTTTAAAATGTCGATATCAAAAAGATAATTTACTAGTAATCAGGCGAGCGTAAATTTTCATATTGTTAAAAGTTACTAAATATTTTACAACTTAGACTAAGATTTGAAACGATTGAAAATAGTAAACTTTCTCAATCTACAAAATACGTTCCAGTACGGTCTGACGTGACACAATAAGCCTAATAATAAAATACCCTTAATGATTTTTGCGCATCCTCGGCCACATTTTATTTGAAAATTAAAAATTAAAGTAAAACCTTCCCAAATAATGATAAATTTAGCGTGAGCGCTTTGGTTTGGCTAACCAATTTGCCTGTTCACTCGTGTCGAACATTTTTTCTCCCTCCATTTGTAAATATTTTTCTCTCTTTTTCAAATTAAATTATTTTCCCTACCGTCACCATCTCGTTTTTATCCTCGAAGGTATTAATAATAATGGCTGCTGCATGCACCTCGGAGCACTGTAGATTAAAACTAATTCTAATTTCCCCTTCTTCCATTTTTACGCGGAGCACCAACATTTTCATTCCTTCATGCTGTAAACAGTTTTGCTGCTGCTCCGTCAACTGGCATTTGCCTCTCAACGAAGCAACATCATAACATTTTTATTCTATTAATTTTCCTGTTTGTTCACTTACTTTTAATATACGATGTGTTTCTTACAACATGGATTAATTTTTAACTGGCAATGGACTAACTTCGACTAAGATTCGACAATGTGGGCTAATTTCCTACTTGTGAGAACCTCCTCGGGTGCATCACCATTTTGGTAATTTCCACAAATCTATTATTCAAATTATAAAATGGGTGAAAAGCAATAAACTAGCTGGCTATGCGGGGCAAGGTAACATGCTCTGAGGCAATCGGATGTTATATTCGATGGTTTGCCACCTTGGGGTTTTCAATAGAGTGTGGTTTTTGGGAAATATGTTAGTCATCTGTCAGTAAAATTTGGCCTACTACGGTCGCACACCACTGTAATCTTCGTATGATGTGTTAGAAAATGACTAACCTTGTAGAACTGAAGAATTCATCCTGTAAATAAAATATTACTTTTGCAAGAGTGTGCTACGCAGAATAATAATAATAGGGTATTGCATGGTATAAAGAGATTCAAACGATCACCTGGCTAGCTGAACAGGTCTTGGGCTCTTAACTCGCATCTTCACCAAATTCTGTTGGTGGAGATGCTCTCGGTTCATTCAATTGAGTGTGTTTTTATTTTTGGGGAAATTATGTTGGTTTGTTTTGGGTTGGATTCTGGCACCCAGGGTCGCATACCACAAGTTTAAGGCTTAAAAATAAGAAGAAGAAGTTGATTTATTAGTTGGAAGTACGTTTATCACAAATATTAAAGCACACTCTCTGATTCGCATCTATTTTCAATACTTCATCTACGATATACAAAAATACGATTTACCCCAGTTCGCAATACTTATGCCCCGGTTACGGAACACCTTTGTTTGAGGATGTTTATTAGCTTTATTTTCACACAATAAAAGCTTTGTCAAGTACCCCCAATCTTATGAAAGGGATATATTGAAATTTTTGATTAATATTACCAATTTATGAAATAAAATACACGTTTTTTCTAGAACAAAAGTGTCGCAAACCGAAACAAATGGTATTTTCACATAAAATAATAAAATAATAATATTCAGAGCATATAACGAAAATTTAAAAAGGAAATATTAATCTAGAGACCATAATTCATGTAATGAAGCATTATGCCACTTCAAACTCGACATTTCCCTTAAACTGTTGCAAACTGGTGCGAAATAACATAAATGCCCTTACTGATGTATTAAAGAGAGTTTTTCTCGCTTCCACTTTGTACGCTATGGCAAAATTAAAACTGTCTTCTATCTGTTCTGCAGATTACGTAGATATATATGAATCTGTCGATAACAGGAAATTGGTTCACCAACACTGTCTCCAAATTTCGGCTTCTTAGGCGACAAGTACAGGTGGGTTTGGCATCGTCTGTTCGCAGAATATTATTGGACGTACGCAAACTCGAGCATCTTCACCGTTAGCCCCCAAGACCGACGTAATAATGAAAATTTTTCACATTTTACATTATCCCACACCCGACAAACATTAATGATAATCGACGGCGGAATTTATATTTTGTTATTATTCTCATAATCCTGTGCAAATCCCATCAGTGAGAACCTACATCCACTTATAGTGGGACGAAATAACAACAGGTACTTCAGATTATTTTCACATTTTCCAGTAGGTACTTTTTTCCTTCATAAATGGATGCTATAAAAATTATTCTCTTACCGTGTCTTATCAACCACTAACTTGTTATCGAGGTCGATTAGATCGTCATTCGTTCTACCTCGTCCTCATTAAAAGACAAAAAGTGATTACCGAACTCGAAGTTAACGTAGTAAAAAAAAAAAGTCTGCGAAATTTAATAAAGCTTGCTTTTTATCTTTTTTCCTTTTTTTTTTTTTTACAACTAAACTGTATTTTTGAAAAGTTGTCGCCAGTTTTTTTTCATGCAACTACAAAAAGAGTTGTAAATGAGGAAAATGCGGTTGAACTTATTCTTCGTCGTAAAGTTCACAAAAAACATTTCATTAACCTCTCAAATTTCTTTTTACCAATTTGAGTACCTAGTGAGTAACATTCTTTTCCCTTTTGACGCCAAAAACACGTTTCACAATTTCTTTCTTTTTTCTTTTCCATTTTTTTGTTTCGTTGTTAGCCGATTTTCAAATAGAACCCGCAGCTGAAAATTAAACTCGTGGTAAAAATTTGTGATGGAACTTATGGAACCCATGAATAGGGAGTTTTTCTTTTGTTTCAAATAAATAAATAAATAAATGAATAAATAAATAAATAAATAAATAAATAATTAAATAAATAAATAAATAAATAATTAGATAAATAAAACGATGAAACTGGTCGCATTTTATTCGTTCGTCTTTAAAGAATTATAACCGGCAACTTAACTTGCGTAGTGACTTATTAATAATTGTTTGAATCCGTTTTTTTGTTGACTCAAATAAAATCAGATAAAAAAACGAAAAAATTCACAAATTTCATTGTTTTTAAGAATGAGAAAAAGGCATTGAAAATGAATAAAAAATAAATAGAGTATTGTTCATTTTTTATTTTCTTTAATTTTCGTATTTACTCCATAAACAATGAAACAACGTTACAACCTTTACTTTATTTTTCATTACTATTTTCTCTTTCCACTTTTTTTACCATCGTTATCTACCCTTTGTCTTACTCTTCACGCATAGAACATTTGTAAAAATTTGTACAATTCTCTTTCCTTTTCCTTTTCGTTCGTTTCAAGAAATGTTTTTTCCATTCTCCGTTTTCACAGATAGTAAAAATTGGTAACTTTGCCCCCAAGGGGCCTATGAACTTCCTTGATGGCAATAAACCTTCTTCGTAATGACACAATTTTTTTTTTTTTGGAAAAGCTCACGCAAATCCGTCGAGTGGTTCTGGAGTGATAGTGTTTCCAACAATTCTTAGCCAACATAATAATTATGTAGAAATGGAGATATAGGTAAGTATAATTATGTATGTGTATCTTTTTAAATCTTTTTAACAAAACATGGCGCAACATTCGCAACTCTTCGGAAATCACTTGCTTTTCTCCCTTATATAGTAACGTACTGTTGACCCTGGCCAATACAACCTTGAACAATATTACGATGGACTCTTTAGACATTCCTCAAATTAACCCAGTTTTTTTCTCTCAGCTATCAGTTTTTGAATTATTGAGGAATAGGGGGTTAATGCCCGTAGGGGTTTGCCCTTGGTCGACCGATACACCAACTTAATCCATAAAATCGTCCAATGCGCATCCTCGTGTTCGCAAAATAGCACGATTGCCGATAGCAGTCTACAAAATACAAACATTTCATAGCTCATATGAGCACTGGGCAAATAAAATGAAGTTACCTAGATGCCACTTGAGCGAACAATGTCCCGTTAACTCAGAAATGCATACACCTTGATCAAAAACGGTGCTACAATCATTTTAAGCGTACCTACTCGATGTGTTCTAATGACAAAAAATACAAAAACATGGTATTTACCCCATCTTGTGACAATCGTCGTACACAAGGTGATTCACATTTCGATATACCACATGAAAATAACCTTCGGTGCTTCGAAATTTAAATCACTTATTTACTTGTCAAAAGCAATTCGCAATTCAATTCGCAGCATCACTCATGCAGTTACAAAGAAATAAAATAAGAAATAAGACTAATTCAAAGTAAGATAGGTATCTATGCGAATATGTACAATATTTAAACACAGCCACTATCAATTGCATTTTTTGTTCGATCCCCATTTTCACAAGTATTTTAACTTGGGCCATACTTCGTTTTTGTAATCAAATTTGCATACGTTTTGTTTATTTTTCACAGCTTTTTTGTTTTTTGTATTCAGAGGATCTTCATTAGAATAGGCTCTAATCTGATTGAACGAAACTATTGAGTTTGTGCAACAAATTGTGAATTGATCTCGACCATGAATAGTGAGTGAGTGATTTATATTTTAGCATACCAAAAGTTATTTTCATATGGTGCATCAAAATGTAAATCACCCTGTATATTATGTAGATATGTTGTTAAGATGACTTAATGGTATCGATATAAACATGCGGCATGAGGTACAGAGCATTTTTGAAATAAAACCTTATTAGGCCTGTTCGAGAGGACCAGCATGTTGAGTAAACTGGAGAAAAAAAGACAGTGACGGTTTAAGCGACGATAGAAAAAACTTCCAATCAAGTTAAAAAAATGAACCAACCAACGAACAAACAAAAAAAGAAAATAGAGAGCCGGGAGTGGGGGCAGAGAGGTAGTGTTTGTGTATAATATGTGCGCAAGGTACTCGCATCACGCCCACCAGACACACCGTGACACAGTAGTTTTATTTCTAATTGCACATACTCGTACATCGTACGTACAATCACTGTTTTCTGCCTATGCTTTTATTTAATTCATTCCAGTAAATTATAATTATTTAGACATTCTGACTGCTAATTAGGTAATGTACTCACTCGAGAACAAAAATGTATACCTACTCTGCTCCGAAAAAGAAATGCAAGAATGCTCGAAGGCGCAAACAGGCGGCCCGAAACAAACGTTATGGAAGTTTAATTAGATTTGCTAGACAAAATGAAAAATTTTACCAAACAGACATATTTTATTCTGTTTCGCGTCTAGTGTGAATCCCCACCATTTCCTCCCCCTCGATGTCCACACGCTTCGTGCATTTCAGTTGGTGATTGGCATTTCTCTTTTGGAACGGAGTATAGTACCAGGTAGCACCTTCTGTGTGTAGTGCTGCAGTTGTCATACAGTGAGTGTGTGTGTGTGTGTGTGTGTGTGTGTGTGTGTGTGTGTCTGTGTGTCTGTGTGTCTGTGTGAGTATGTGCTAGGCTTCACAAAACTTTTTATTCTTAACAAAATCTTGTATTTTACAAATTTTCTGTCAACTTATTTTTTCTACTTATTTATATATCCATTACATCATTTTTCCACCCAAAACATTGTCCACTGCATGTGACAGCGACTATAATAATATAATTATGCACAATGTGCATAATTAGAAACGCATCTACATTAGCCTACGAAATGCTCATCTGGGAGAAACTAATATTGGCTGTCTACGTGCGCATGAAAATGTGCGACAGAGCGTGGAAAATGGTTCTTTTCAAGGCTAACCTACGAATAAGTGCCCGCAAAGAAAATTTTATTCACACTTTTTCTGAAAACCAAATTTACAAACATAAGACATTGAGAAACCCAAAAAACTCCGGCTTTCCACGCATTACCATACTTCCTATTCTTCATTCACTGTTCACAGTCTTAATTAGGGAATGGCTCGCGAGAATAAGTTGGCACATTTCATAAGCTAAATCAGTTCAATCTTCATTCATTTTCCAGTCAATGGGAATTCAACGCGATAAATTCTACAATAAGATATTTTCCCATTCTACGCAGTGATTGAATAAATATTATTAATTCGAGAATTTATTGTCAGATTAGAATGGTAACGTTTCGATTTAAACTGTAGCAGATTTTCAGACATAAATATTCTAATAATATTACCCAACATTCGAAAAAAGTAAGTAGTTTGTATAGCACGGATCTTTTAGCCTCGAACTGGAACATAATCTGGAAAAATATGGAGAATGGAAGAGAAAAGGTAGATACTTTTTGGAGTGAAACTTCTTTAATTTCACTGATTTTCAATAACCCGATGAAAAATACTCGCAAAATAAAATGTGAATATTGGAATTGGAAAAGCAAGAAGAATATTTGGAAAATTTCATACAGACTGAGCATGCAGAATTGTTTTCAGCGAGTTCTATTTACCAGGGAGTTCTCGGTTGAATCCTGAAATTTGACTACTATGAATGTTCTTTCACAAAAAATCGTCCAAATAGAATGATAAATTTTTTTAGAAGTGCGAGCGATACAAACAGAATCATGTCATTTGAAGAAAACGTTTTATCAGAACCTACGCTCTAAATTGATTCGGAGTTCGGAAATTTTTGAGAACTGAAATTCTTTCTGAGTTTTACCCTGGCAAGTAGAACTACGGAGAAGGTGTTGAAGAAATAAAATAGACGACACTCTTTTCACCAAGTCGAAGATGTGCAATGAACAACTGGTTTGAAATAAAATACGTACCGAGTCCGAGTCATATGACTACACGAGATGACGTCGTGCGCAGGTACATATCAGTGTTGCCACGTACAAAAAAGTATATAGACGTGTTGGTTCATAATTATGTGAGAAGCGAGAACAGAGACTCACCCATATTCACGAACCTCACTTTAATCTTCTTTCACTTCAACCTCACTTTGAAACGATTTCTCACGTAATTTTGTGTTTAAAAATGTAGTAAAATTTTATTCTCTTATATGAGATTTCTCATAATAATTATAAAAATACAATGTTACCCCACTGTTCGATGCGAAATTGTGTAGCGAGTCCATTGAAAATGAGGTTCAAATAAAGGGAGCTTAAAGAGACGTTCGTGACTACGGGTGTACGTGAGCCCCAGCAAGAACAGACTCATCAGATAACTACGTAGTTGTGCACTTTTGTGGACAAACAAGTCTGTTAGCAAAAAGTAGTTGGAGCTCTGCTCCATTTTTCGTCACGGTTTTCCCGATCTTACACTTTTTTTTTTTTTTTTGGAAAAAGCTTCGGTCGTTTACTCTCTGTTTTATTATAGCTGTGGGTTTTTACTCGTTTTCCGACTCCCGAACGTCTCATCCTGTTTACGTTTTTCATTTGTATTGCTTTTTCGAGGGTTTTCCTTTCATTTTTCTCTCTGTCACTCTGTGCTACTGTGTGGTTAGGGCGTGTGTGCTGGCAGCTATTCGTTTAAACGCGAAGACTTTTTGTCGACGCAAGTGATGAACTGTGATCGTAAAAGCGGTCGAAGTAACACATTTCCGACTCATTCGTTACGGTTTCCTCGAAACATTTTGGTAGACTACGTAGCTGGTAAATAGTACAGCTACTTGAGGATTACCTCACCCACCCAAAGCTTGCCGTATACTTACACCTGCACCAGATTCGTTTTTGATGGTTTTAGGTAGTGAGCATTTCCGAAAGGTAATCGTCGAGCAATTTAATTTTCAAATGTCGCAAAGACGCGTCGAAAATATATCGAAAATAGCTCAAAAAACACTTTTTCACGTCGCATACCTTCGATTTTTGATTTATTATAGCGGTTTTCGCCGAGTATAGAAAATATAGAATGTTATAAAAAGTCGAAAAGAAGTTTCCGCCAAATAAATAACGCATTTTTATTTGTATCTCAAGGTTGCACACGCACCAGAATTTTATAAATATCGAAGCGTGTAATGAACCAATCGTAAAATTCGGAATGCCTTCGATGGAAAGCTATTGGCTCTGATTTCCAAAACAATTCTATTGAAATTTAGTAGAAATAAATCAAACCTGAAAATCAGCTCAGTACCAAAGTTTTCTGCTGCATCGATACGAAGTAAAAACAGCAGTACATGCGAATTGAAAAGTTTTAACGAATAACCTCTCCAGCGATTCGATGGAATTGAGTTATCAACAGAGTGAAATTGATTTACGCATATAAAAAGTTTAATCGAAAAAAAAAACAAAAAAACAAATTTTTCGAAGGAAACGGATCTTCCTTTTCTCATTTTTACCCAGTCTGCTAGCAAACGGGGTATTAAAATTGACCTGAAAAAAGTTAGATGTGGTGATAATGAAAATTAACCATTTCATAGGAAATTAAAACGATTGATACCATTTTCAATTTAAACATAATTTTATTTATGTGTAAGTATAGTTATACAATACGTAGGTACGTAAATATGCATATAAATATAGCCCGAAATTTTGAGTTCATTATTTTGAAAAAACTACTCGAAGAATAGAACTGAAATTTTCGCCAAATATAGAATTTAAGGGAGCAATTCTAAAAGAAGTTTTCTGCTTATCGGTTGAGCAGTTTCTGAAAAAACTGAAAATCAAAAAATTCTTAGAAAAGTAATTTTTCCAGCGAACTAGTCATGTTGAAATTTTCGTGATAAATTATTCTTATGTTGGTGTAAATCTGAGGGACGTTTAGAGTCTGTTGGTTTTGTAGTTTTCAAGAAAACTGGGAAAAAAAGATTCATGAAAAATGAGTTTTCCAGGATTTTGATGAAACTATGTAAGGAATCAAACTGAAATTTTAACGATAGATTATTCTTTTGTAGATGAAAGTTCGACAAAAGTTTGGTGCTGATTAAATTCTGTAATTTTTGAGAAAACTAGAGAAGAAAAATTGTTAAAAAAATTGTATGTTCACAGTTTTTAGAAAACTATCCAACAGACAGAACTGAAATTTTCATAAAAGGTATTCCTTATAAAATATGAGACCACGTCTGATAGGAGTTTAGTATCTATTGGTTCTATAGTTTTTGAGAAAAGTAGGTAACAAAAGCTTCTTGGAAAATTGGATTTTAGCAATAAAACATCGATAGATCGATAGTGTTTTATGATTCCTTAACTAAAACCAGCAATGAAATATCAGTAGATTGATATGTTTGTTAGATTGTGCCATACAAACCTGGGTAATGTAGTCTTACCAAAGCAATGCCAACATATTTTTAGAACACTTAATTAAAATGTCTGAGTGTGGTTTTTGTCCAGACCAGCATTGCTAGCCAGATATCATTTTTTGACCGGCTTTATACCATGCAGAAGTTTAAAAAGAAAATCAAAAGAGCCGAGTGCTTTAAAAACTGAGTGGGTGTTCATTGAAAAGAAAAGAAATCCAAATTACCCTGTCATTTGTTCGAGTGTGAGCTCAAATGCCCGAGTAAAGAAATCAATCCATATTACGTACAGGCATTATGTACTGAAAATAAAAATGTAGAGGACAAGATAAAAATAAGTGCTGCATGAAAGACATACAGACGCTGGTTGATCAATCTGGTGAGAAAAAATTTACAATACAGGTGAAAATTTTGCCAGTCGATCAACAAAAAAAAGAAGGGAAAACAGAAACCAGTTACAATTGTACCGAGGTACATGCTGGTACTTGTTATTCAAGACCACCTACAGCCAATACAAGGTGATGACATAAGGGGGAAGTATTAAAAATTTAAAAGAGAGAAAAAAGTTTAAAGAAGGTGGAGGAACAACCTACGTTGTAGGTGTTAGCCTAACCCAGGCACTTACAGCAAACTTACTCATTATTGGGGAATTTATTTAATTTTATTTTTATTTATTATTATGAGAAGCGCGTCCGAGGGCATGAAAAATTTAAGGGAGTTTATTTCATGAAATTTATTTTTATCATGACGGGCCATACCCACCAAGATATTGATAACTATCGATAACTATCGATGATTTTTAAAATTTTTTCAACTTTTTAAAAATTTGGAATTTGTATTTTGAATTATTGATGAAAATTGACAAACTGGGTTTTCTAACAAAGTATTGCTGCGCTAAAGCTTTTTTCATGACTAAACTTTACAAAATATGGTACAATCAATGTCGCACAACATTTTATACCCTCATAGAAACATTATCTATTTCATAAAATTTTATCAACTTCTTTTTTAATTTTCTTCTTACTTCTTAATCATCTTTTACTTACAGACGCACTATACCCTTACAGAAAAGAAGATTTCACAAACAGAGGCAGCCATATTGAATGGATTACTAACTTACATTTGAATTAAAAATAAGATCTGAATATTAAATTCTACGCAGTTATGATCAATTATGTGAAAAAAATGCCATTTACAATTGTAAAACTTGCTTAAGAAGCCCCCACTTAAGATGCTTTCCCGCAGAAGACGCTAGTTTCTTTTCGTTCCTGAACATTTCTTATACTAATACCTACATGGAAAAATCGCTCTATCGTTTTGGATGAGACACTCTTTTGTTTATGCAGAACTATAAGATCTTAGTCAATACATTGGTCTATCCTTCAAAACAGAAACACCATTCATGAAAATCATCCCAATCATAAAATTCATCTTTATAAAAAGTGCGGCCTCGATGATTTTTTGTTTTTAAAGCAGCAGCAGTGTCTGTTGTAATAAAAAACTTTTTCTCCCTGGCCATATCACAACATTTTCTTCTGCCAAAATATTTTTAAAATCATTCTATAAACATAATCAACAGAAACAACAACATCCAGTCTTCAACAATTATTGAAAAATATATTGTAACGTGTACGTATTTTTGCGATAAACTTTATTTTTCCAGAATTTATAGGGTTTTTTTTCAATTCCCACATAAGAAGCTTTCCCAGTTAAGATGCTATTTTAAGCTGGTTCTTTGAAGAACGTCTCAAGCAAGTTTCACTGTAGTTTTAAACATTGAATTCCAGTCACCTAAAGCACTGAAACTACGCTGGTATTAACTCGTGTCATTCTTTCAAAATCACAATTGTTTTTGCAAACTTGAAATTTCTGTTGAAAAATTTCAAACATTGTGCATTTTAAACTGCTAAAATTAGACAAAAAATAAGTACTTAGCTACAAATTTTCGAATTACCTAACTTAACATTTAACTGGATGTGCACTGCACATGCCGCAAAAAATTTACTCAAATTAGGTGATAAAGAATTACATGAATTTAGGTAAAACTGAACCAATGAGGCGTTTAAAATTAGAGTATTCGTTGCTCACATAATCATCGATTGAGAGCGGGCGTGTATTGGAATTCCTACTTTCGAAGCCAGAATAATGTTAATGTAGCTTTCAGTTAGGTTCAGTAATGTATTTGTAATTTTAAATTTTGTTCAGTTTTTCTAATTCAATAAATTTTTCATAATTATCATGTTTTCATGGCACTACAGCGAACCATAACCGTCAAGTTTTGTTGTTGTAAATGTAGGCCTGTCCATGAGACATCTCGCAATGTCTGAAAAACAAAATATAGTTGGAACTTATTCGACAGATTAATGAAACTATCGAAAATTTATTTTTAACAAATTTGCTTGCAAATGGAGTATTAGAATTTACCTCGCAAAAGGGTTGTGGGAGGGAATGATGAAAATTATCCGTTCTATGAAAAAATAAAACGATTGGCTCCTACCATTTTTCCATTTTCACCTAATTTGTTTTATGTAATTTTATATATGCTTACTTATAGTATATAATATTATATAGGCTACTAGCGTAGTACACCCGCCCTTCAGACGGGACATGCAGTAATAAAAGTTGCAATCAAAAATTTTAATCACGAATTATTCGATTATGTCTCAAATTAAAAAAAAAAATTTTCTGGTTCATAATTTGTAGGCGATGAAATTATTTTCTTTTGTGTTCATCTTTTCTTTCCATAGAATAATATTAAATATTGAATTTGATTTCTTTTATTGTGGCATTGCATCCCTGTCACTTGTCGCATCTGAAACATCATATTTATAACTCTAAGTTGTCAGAGATTTAAATTTTCTTCAGACCTCTCCTCCTGGCTGAACCACTTGATCAGTTTCTATCAAAATCTGTACCAGTTTTCATTATGTTCCAAATTAACTATTCATGTTCCACATTCCAGTTTTACTGAATGATAATTAAAATTTAACCCGCATTGGTAATATTTATTTTGACTCCATGGCTCAATATGTAACAAATATAATGTAGGTAACTCCACTTTTCTACCTACAAAAATGAAAAAAAAAATCAAATAGGGATAAATTAAACATATTCACTTTTTTCAATTATCACACCCATTATATTTGTTGCCTTCTTGGATGTTGTTTGAATTTCGATAAGGGAATTATAATTTTCCGATATAGAGTTATCAATATTTTCTTCCGGAATGATAAAACTATGCTCTTAAGTATAATTTTTGTTGTTGATTTACCTTCGAATGTTTTTCATAAAATTGCCATTAGAAACTTTGTAACATCTATTCCCTTCCAGCAATTCGTAAAATTTATCACAGCAATATCGCCAGCAAACTATAACCTTGCTTCGTTAGTATCATTAAACACTCGGCAGTCAAACCATTTACCATAATTTTTATTTGCACACATACTATAATAGGTCCAGTCTACCAGTCCTGGTTTAAAGTTTTCAATATTTGTAATACTTATATCTGAAATGAAATATAGGCTATCCATTAATTCCATACACGTTTTGCAGGTATTGGTAATAAATAAAAACCTATATTAGATACATATCATGTGGAATGAATGTTTCAATAACATTTACCTGGTGTTATGTTTTTTTATTGAATGACAACAACATGTAATAATATGTTACGGATATTCCACATTCAGGTTTTAGAGGCTAGGCAGTGTAAAAGTTAATTTTTAATAATGAATAGATCACCATGTAAACATACCTATATAATGATAATATCAACTTGATTTTGTATTGGAGTTAAACATTGTCAGAACGATTATGTAGGGTGTATAAAGAAGTATGGAAATGTAATCTTTAAACTTTATAATCGATAAAATATCCACTAATTCTTAATGAAGATTTTCAACCAAATAAATTTATAACACGAAAAAACTGATACCTATACCGTTAGAAAAACAGATAGTCTACTGATCACAGCAACAATAACAACGTATAGACAACCCCAAAAAAGTCTGATAGAAGTTTATGCCCACTCTTATATAGTTTTCGAGAAAACTGTGAAAGAAAAAATTGCTGTGAATGAGGTTTTTTTTTCAAGATTTTGAGGAAAATGAGAGCAGAATAGAGCTAAAATTTTCACAAAATGTAATTTTTATATAGGACCAGATCTGATAGGAGTTTTGTGCCTATTAATCTTGTAGTTTCCGTGAAAAATGTAAAGCAAAACAACATTGCTGAAAAAAAAATCACCTGTCCTGCTCGTAGTATTGCTTTCGTATTTACGGCGCACGAGGTTATTTTACTCATTTTACTTAAAACTATAACACAAAATTTACACGATTTGAATTTCTTGCACAGTCGAGGAAACATTGAAACTGATATTTGTACCTATTTAATGTTCATTTTGTTAAATAAAGGTACACATTTCATTTTTCATACTAGGGTAACACTGCTAAATTCATCAAGTCCGTGGAAAAAAGAAATTGGGTTTTGTGTTAGTGTGCGTGTGTTGATTCATGAATACAATCAAGTACACACGCACATTAACAAAACGATCATAGTTTTTATGGTTTTTGCCCTAAATGCAAAAAATCCTATTAAAATCACCATTATTTTCCTTCTTCTTATTTTCTTCCTTCTTCTCCTTCAACCAGTTCTATGTTTTGTTTTTCATCTGTGAAGTTGGTGATGCGCACTACTCGATTGGTTCGACTAATCAATTACCTCATTTAATCAACTAATCGATTTTTATTACTCAATTTACTTTTACAAAATCAATCGATTAATTGAATATGATTCAGACTTGGGCAAGAATTACAAAATTTTTGTAAAAGAAATAGACGAAACATATGAGGAAATCCTACTTGTTGGCTCTTGCAGAAGAAATGTTTTCTATTCTACCTCAAAATAAATTCGAGTTGAAAAAATTAAGTTTGCGAGTTGATGTAAGAAACGGAAAAATCCACTGTTTAAAATAATCGATTAATCTAACATTTTTCGAATAATCGTGCATCACTATGTGAAGCACAAACTCTATCGCAACATCGTTTATGGATATAGCTTGTTTCGTTTTATTTAAATTTTTCACTTTTCGTTTTTCATGACGTCATCTTTTTACTATGTACCTGAGATTAAACATTTCCAATGTTAAAAACTTCGATAGACTAATGTGTTTGTTACATATCGAGCCGAGTTTTCTAGCCGAAGAGTTTTTTCTATTCATTCAGTTTACTATTTCACGTACTTAATTATAATCTGTTCGTACCTACTATGTAGTTCTTTTTCAGAATTTTCTAGTTACCGTGCAATAACCTTTAAAAATATTTATTCTGTCTCAAGAAATTTTCAAAAAAAAGAAGAGAAATTCCATTACTTTCAATCTATTGTGTTTTTTAAAATTTTTTTTCTTTTCTTTTTCTTTCAAAACATAGAGAAACCCTAAATTTTATTTCCTCCAATCACAATGGAATGGACGAAATAAAATTCATTTTTCCAATTTTGTAATAATTTATGTCCAGAAAGAAGCTGTTTTTTTGTTGCTTTTATTATGTTAATATATTTTTAATTGTAGCTATCAGCGATATCGATAATATTTATTCATATTAATGTACCTACTTGCTTTCGGAAAAGAGAAAAGATAAAGATGAGTCGGTTGTTTGGGAGAACGTATATTGTCCTACTTTCAGGATTTTAAGGGGAAAATAAATTACATTACAAGTTTCGCATCTATGCAACAAAGTAATGGCATCATTCTTCTCTTCTAAACTCCTCACACATTTTGTTCTTTACTTTTTTTTTTTTTCACTTTTTTATTTTTTCGCGTAATATACTTATCTACCAATCCGTCTCAGCCAACCACTCCCTGCCAAACGTATAAAATTTAAACTGCTGCCATCAGCCAACCGAAATTACTTCGCAAATTTTTGTCGACCATTAAAAATTGTCCTTTTTTATGGTGCTTTCCTTCTGGGTCCACCGTAAACGGACAAACAAAAAATATTTTTTTAACTTTTTCTACACCACAGACATGAAAAATGTCTTCTTTCATTCGCCTCGCCATTGAATTTTGACGACTTTGTCGTTATTGTCGGTCAACTTGATTATGAGAAAACAGAAACAAAAAAGTTTCCTGATATTTCACGAAGTTAATTAGGCAAAAAATAACTTTCGCGATCTTCAAATCAAAGGGTAGAAAAATTGGGAAAGAAAATTGAGACGAAAAAAGGGATGAATTTCTTAGAAATGAGAAAAACAAACTTCTTCGTAGCTAATTAGTACTTAATTAAAAATTGTTTGATGTAAAGCAGATATAACGAAAGGAAATACATAAGTTGACGATAATTTTGGTGAAAAAAGTATCGTCGTCTTTTAAAAAGGAAGACGAAAAAGCAACCCTTCACTCTGATGTTTCTACTCAGCATTTTATGGATATTATTTCAATTCAGCCTACTTGTTTTTTTGAGCATGATGAAGAATATTTTTCAAGTCGTTAAAATGAGTTATTTAAAGAAGTGAAATAATTTTGATGATAAGCAAACAATTTGCTCAAACAGAATCTCTACGTACGGCATCACTTAATTTCATTTATCAATGGTAATTCGTTTGCTACAGTCTGATACATTTGGCACGAATGTAGTTCAACCCATCAATCATCATCGACTAGTTAATCGTAAGCCATCCAAAGTCGATCTGACAGTCAGTCGTCTCATAGATAGACCTACCACATATAGATCCAACATAAGGTAAGTAAGTTCTGTTATTGTGAATATTACGACTGCAAGAGAATAGCCACGAAGGCAAGGTGATCCTGAGACGAAAAAGGTTGGGCAAACCCCCTCGTTTTGAATTGAGTCACCTGTCTAGTTATTTAATTCCATGAATTAATTGATTACCACCAGGTAAGTACGTATTAAAATTTTTGGTTGAGATTGGATTGTTATCGGATCCGTACCAAATCTAATATTACGGACCAAAAATTTATAATTCAACCAATTTCGAAGAAAATTAGCATTTGGAAGTTCTTGACGTAGGCCTACGTCTTATAAATAGGGTTAGGCCTACAACAAAAACGAGTACAACTTCCAGCACATCACTGACATTCTACGGTCACCCACCTACCAACTTAAAAAACGATACTTTGTTGATAAACGATGAGTAAAGAGCCTCTAACACGAGTAGACGCATAAGTCACTTTTTGTCCAATTTTTGATTTTTGCTACGCACCTACATCATCGGTTCGTGCTGCAAAAATCACACTCTTATCGAAACTACCTACTTTATACCCTTGTATCTCAAATAATTATTTTTCATCAACCATAATCATATAATATGTTATCACCGCAGATAATAAATTATTACAAAAATGAACTTTCATGAAATTTTGCGCCTTGACTGTACGAAAAGCAGATGATTTCAACATTATGTGAAAAAATGGTATTTTTCCTATGAACATTTGCGACTTCAGTTAAATTTAATATTACCGTTTTGGCTGCGCCTGCGCACCGCAGTTTTGCCCAATAGCCGTATATTCGCAGCAATATTTTTTACAAGATGCTTGTAAAATATCTGATTGTAAAGTAACCAACGGTAGCTTGTTTGCGAGCAAGACTGTAAGCGCAATCTCCAAATTTAGAGCTTTCTAACTTTTAGCTGGTACAATGTCGCTTTTTTTAAAAGATAGCTTATAGCTTGCAAACAAGCTAGGTGAAAAAACAGCTAATGTTTTGTATTATTACCATTTACTTCTTGTTTTCCACATATTATTTCAACAGAACACATTCAAATTTTGAAAAAATCCCATCTTTGACTCACTGATTCATCAGCCTCTATTTAAGCTAGAAAACTGGGATTTGAACCGCTTGAAAGAGGTCTAAATTTTCTTAAGTTTACCGTTCATATAATCTACGTATTAATCATCCTTGGATGTTTTAAAATAAAGAAACCCACAAAAAGCATGCGAAGAGGAGAAAAATGACAAAAAAAGTATCCTACTTTTTGGTACAAGTGAAAGATGTTCAGAAAATAGTGCGTAAAATTTATAAAGGAAATTGCACATGAAAAAAAGCGCACCAACTGATGAAACATTAATAGAATACCCTTTTCACTCAGTGTGTCGCATAAATGCGAACAATTATCAAAATTAAAAGCTTCTCGTGCTGAAGAAGATGAGTAGGTAGGAGGTACCTCCTACCTATCAAACTATACTTCGTCTTTACAGAGTTTTGGCGCAATAGGTGCTCACCAATGTCTTATTTCAAAGATGACATTATCTAATTGAGCACACTTTAAGTAAGCCTTAAAATCCATTTTACATCAAAGGGACGGGCAGTCACCGATTTTGAAAATATTGATGAAACGTACGTACGTAAAGACAAACTCGAGTAAAATGTCCTTCATGAAAATTAAATTTTTATCCACCAGTGAATCGTCAGTGGTTCTTACTTAGGTACTTCATAGACAGAGTTTTTTCGCTTTTACTAAAATGTTATTATTACAAAACGGAGTAAGGAAAGTTGGCAATTTTTTCAAAGTAGTTAGCGTAAAGTGTGGTCAAGTAGACTTCAAATTAGGTAAAGCACCACCAATTCCACCGTACTGAAAAACTGTTAACACTGAATGGTAATGGAAACATATTATTGATAGCTAATTTTAATTCCGATTGAGTGTATATGTAGCATTCTGTCATGTTTTAGTCAGATAATATTTGATAAAATATGAAATACCATTACAATTTTTTTTTTTCATATAATTTTGATATAAAATTTGATTAGAGGATAATAATATTAAGTAAATATTTAATTTTATTGTTGGTATTTGTGGAATACCTTGTCATGAGAGATATTCTCACCAGAAGGAAATTCAACAGAATTTAAGCGTGTTCAGCCACTTCGTACGTAAGTACGGGTAAGCCAGAACCAGACCAAACACTGGCGATTTTAGAGTCAATTTGGGTGGTTTATATACGGCTTATTCACACGCACACAAACACACGTATGTAAGATAATACGTACGTTGGTGAGAACGGTCAGGTCACATCATCCCCTATCGAGATAAGAGATGTCTGGCCGGTTCGTGTACAAATCGTGACGTCATTGTATTGTGTCACAATTCAGTACTCGTACATTACCTGCAAGTACATACAGGTAATTACGATTGAACGAGTTTTGTGTGTTTAATGTCATATAGACGAATAATTAGCCTACCCTTTGGGGCGGCGACTGTTGCCGAGGGGTCTGAGCCCCTTTACCTCATACCAGTGAGTCCCCACAGTATATTTAAGAGAGGGGTTAAATCAGTTGATAAGACCATTATAGCAGCTGCTATTCAAACATAATAGAATACTGACGAGGAAATGAAAAGTAATAAAAAAGAGCGTGAGGTCATGTGAACAACCTGATGTCGTGATCTATTTTACCATTTTTCAATTCTCTAAATGACAAGGAAATAAAAAGCAAAAAAAGTATGTGTGAGGCCATGAAGACCAACCATTGTCGGGGTATAATAAGTAGCTGATCATGTGTTATTATTGAGTGAATTAGCATAAAAAATCAAAACCTTTTTATAATGGTCCATTTGAACTGACTAGTCAGGTTTTTTTCACATTTTTTATACTTGGTGAAATCAAATATCAATTTAGGTGGAGGAAAAGAGAGCATTTGACAACTAAAGATATTCGCTATAAAATAAAACATAAATGATATTCTCAGATGTATACTATAGCCAGAATAAATGGATTTCGTCAAGTTTTGGTCCACTTAAAACCACCTTACCCTACATTATCTAGCCATATTTTTGAAAATGACATAAACTTGAGTATCTGGCACAAATTTGAAGTAGAAATGTGTTGTGGAAGATAAAAATGGCTAAATCTGAAAGCAGAAGAGGAAAAGATGTGCCAAACAATCCTTTAAGAATTGGGAAAAAAACCGATTTAATATTCTCTAATGAAAATATCCTCCCGCAAATTTTTGCAACTCTATACCTGTAACTACTGCAATGCCAGAGAGAACTTTTTTTGTCATGAAATATTTGAAAATCTGTTTGAGTTCTACTAGCTGGGTTTGACATGTAGTGGTGTAAGGTCTGATGGAATAAAAGAAGGTTAGCGGTTTCACAAAGAAACAAAAAAAGTGAATAAATTATGGGAAAAAGGGACAAACAGAAAGAAAAACAGGAAAATAAAATTTAAAACCCTCTTCAGAAGAAAATTCTCCCTACGCCACCGTTGATGTGGCAACACAATGGATCAATGAAAATTAAGGTCTAGATCTGCGAAAAATTATTTCTTAGTTCCAATTTTGATAGACCCAGTTTTAGGGTGGTTTTAGATCTGTAAAGAAGCAACGCCATCTCTACTTATCAAGCCACAGAGTGAAATCAAAATATCAAAAAATTTATATTTGGGGCATCAGATTTTGAGGAAACAAAAGTTTCTAGAATTGGTTTGTAAATTCCTTTTTCCTTGAAGTGAAATTCGTTAATCATTTGCGTCTCTTTTTCTCTATTAGTCCCTCGGCACAGTTACCAGCTTCAACATTTTAGCTCTACTTCATTTTTTGATCAGTAAAGTTGTAAAGACGAGTAGAGTTGACTTCGGAAGAAGAGAAACTTCAAACAATAATTAATTTAAATATAAAAATTCAACTAAACAAATATTTGCTTATATTTTTTGAAAAATAACTCTTCGGCACCCTCCAGTTCTACAGCCTCATCACAAGTCTTAGTGCCACATTTTTTAACTGATTTTTGAGAAAAAAATTCAAGTGCCCCACTTTTTGTGGTATCAAACACAGTTAATACTGAGGAAAAAATATTATTAGGCACTAATTCATATTAATCGAGAGATTGAACTCAAACTCGGATATAATTAACCATTTAGCCCAAACAAGGCCTAGACAGAGGTTCTCGACTTCAAGCGAAATTTTGTCTTGTTTTATTTTTTGAGTATTTTGAACAGACGATTATCAAGATTAAAGTATTGTAAACTTCAAGACTGTATTGGTGAACAATCTATTTGAAAACTATTTCGCCAAAAATACATTATGTGGGAATAGTAGAAGAAATAAAAGACACCTCTCCCTTCATCCCAAAAAAAACTAAAAAAACACATTTAAGCTTAGGATAATATACCACTACCGCTAACCACGCATTCTTGAGAAAAAAAATTTGCCCCACCCTTGACAAAATCTTGGACCCGCCACTGCCTATAATAAATTGATTTTTTTATTATTATTATTATTATTATTATTATTATTATATTTGGACTACTTATAATAATTCTAACAAATTAATTTATACATTGGATACATCTAGTGGTTGAAAACCCCTCCCCAAATAAAATTTTCTCTTCGATTTTTGTGACTGATCTTGGTCGTGGTCTTACGGACCAAAACAAATTTTGCTAACCTCCGAGTTAAAATGACTTTTTATATTTCGAAACAACTGAGAAAATTAAGACCCATCTACTGTGCTTGTTGTTCTTTCGCTAACTTCGATGCTGATGTGCAAAAATTTAATTCATGAAACTTTCGTGAGAATAAAGGCTGAAACTCAGCCTTCCTTTTACAAGTTTTATAAACAACGTCTGTTCGTATATCCTATACATTCCCATTCGACCCAAATGTGCATCGTAAAACTAATAAAAGAAAAAATAAACATTATATGGAAATCGTGAAATTTAGGTCTTTGCACGACCGCAATTTAGCAAATTCGTCATTTCGCTACGCACCTGCGATCGCGCTGCAAAACTTGAAAAACAAACTAGAAAATAGGGCAAATTTTCAAGGAGAAAATTTGCAATTCCAGCCCATTAGCAGTCGGTAGCTTTTTTTTTTTTTTTGCAAAACAACGCGGATATCCTCGAACGACTAATCTTTGTGAATACCGAATGCAAATATGACAACACGCAACAAAAGCAACAACAAAACAAAAAAAAAAAAAAAAGTCTAAAGTGTGAAACCACATAATTATGTCTATATTGAAATACTGTTGAAAACTGCTCACCTTCACAGCCGGATCTTCTACGATGTATTTTGTGAAAGAAACGTCTATGTTAAGCGAAACATGTTACACTCATTAAAAACATTTGCAGGTATGCTTGAATACAACAATAAACGATTTAATTTTACACACAAAAGTACTGAAAAATTTACTATTAAAACAACAACAAAAAACAAAAACCAACGGAAAAAGTGGTGAAGAAGTAACAGCAAATTTCACTTAGCTATACGAAAAATCTGCTCAAAAATTGAAAACCGACCGGAAATGGAGAAGAAAACGAACAGGTGTAAAATTCACGTAGATTTAATATTCAGGACAAATAAAATACGAACACGTAAAAAAAAATTGAAAAGCCAGTGAGAGAAAGATAGGCGAGTCAAAAAAATTCGAATAGACCAAATTTTTACTCTTTTTTTTTTCACTCAGACATCAAAACGACGAAAAAATTGTAAAAACAAAATCAGAAAAAATGACAGCAACAACAAGAAAAACTAAAAAAAAAAAAAAAAAACTTAAAGACTCGAACGACTAAAAACACACGAATAATATCGAAAATTAACTCGACGTTTTGCACGGTATGAGATGAAAACTAGACTGAACCGAAAATTTTCTTTTGCATTGCGACCCAAACTATACATCACACAAACCCTCAAGTGAACGTACACACCCCCTTTGCACCTCTTACACAAAATAGCCCCCTTGTAATCGATAAAAGAAAAGGACGGTTAGGACGCGCCTATTTATTACACGCGTTTTTTTTTTCTTTCTTGTTTTTAAATTTTTCATTTTTCTTTTTCTCTTTTTTTTTTACTTTTTTCTTACATTTCTTTTTTCTTTTTCTGTTCATAATTCGGTTAATTTTTTCATTTCGTTTTTCTTTTCCTTTGATTTTTTTTTTACTTTTTTGCTTTTGTGCTTTTTTGTTTTTTTTTTTTTGCCTTTTTTGCCTTCATTTTTAAACACTTTTCTTTCTTTACTGGTAAGGATAAGATAATTTATGAAAAAACACTCGTACCGCCTTATAATCTTCAGGAGAAAAAACAAGGAAAGAACGAAACGTTCCAAATTTAATGAGAAAAAATCTCATTTTTCTTATTTTTTGAACGTTAGATAAATTTCGAAGATTCCAGTAATGTATCAAATAAAATAGGCCAAATCGATTAGAAGACGAGATAAGAGAAAAACAACTACCGTACTTAAGATTCGACGTTTTCGAAAAGTTATATCGATGATTGACTCGCTCGCAAAATGCGAGATCTAAATCCTACAAGCATTTGCAAATAGACGAAATATTTAATTTTCAAAGTAGGCCTACCAGAAACGTGAAAAAATCATTTTCTTATTTCTAGTCATATTCATATAAGTTGCTAAATCGGTTCAAAACGTATTATAGCTACCGTTATTCTCATAACTCTGGTTCCATAAAACAAACATTAGGTACTTCAGTAGCGTGGTGGCGTGAGGAATGTGGATATTCGAGCTTCCCAAGATTTCCCCCAAAAAAAAATAACAAAAAAACAAAAAAACAAAAAAACAAGCAAGTCATTTCCATAGTTAACGAAGGAGTATTCGCAAAGTTGATGACAAACCCCCCACCTCAGAATCTTGATTTCGCTACGACAATGCATTGCCAATGCACACTCCCTAAGATTATCGAATGGTACGATTAGCACATACAAGAATATTACTTTCAACCAATGTCACATACTTTTACTATTATAAATTATACTGTAGATAATACGACCTGCGTAAGTACCTACTGCAGTGAGAAGGCATCCTAATTAGTATATGCTAAGTCAATAATTTTAACGACTTTTTCGTAGCATGACCAGTGCATATGTCTAATCAAATGAAATCTAATCTGTTTTCCAAAAAGTGAATGGTTTCTCTGTTACACTAAATCTCTGCGCATAATACTAATAAAATTTTCATTTTAATCCTCATCCTTCATGGAGGTAGGTTCCCATATAACGTATAATATTCACTTAGACCGTGTGGTATGCTAGGGAGGTACCTACCTATCAAATACTAAGTTATTAACAGGTATCTCATCGCACATTTATCACTCCCACCAGTTTATCTAATCACAAATTCATTCAAAACAAAAAATTAATTTATATGTCCAGATAAGCCAAGAATCGTGGACACAGGTCCCTTGACTCACCTGTGTTTTCTTTCAACCACCTTTTAAAAACAAGAATTATTTCACACTTAATCCCCCCCCCATCCTTCCACTAATTCAACTCTACTTTTCATTGTTTTCAACCCAATTATGGAAAATTAATAGATTTTGCATAAAATCAGACCGCACCAAAAAATGATTAAAGTTATTTTATTTACCAATATTTTCATAATGAAGACACACTCTGAATATCAGACAAATACAAATTTACAAATAAGGAAATTCTTACAACATACTTCATTGACACCACAATTTCGATTAGATTGAATGAAACTTTTAGAACTGCAACTGGACCCATGAAGATTCTCAGCATCTACTAGAATTTGTCATTTGACCAGTTTGACAAGACAGTTGACCAGTAATGAAATGGAATAAATTTTGTGGACACCAGGGAAAAACAGCAGCAAAACAAATAAATTTTCCAGGAAAATTTCAATGTGATTTTAGCTAAAAACTTTGGCTGTGTATACTTTACGGTATTTCGATCCAACACAAAAGATTCACAAACAAAAACTTTCAAGTGGGTTCAGATTATCTTTGGAGCACTTTAATTCTAAAGTAATAAATTTTTCTTTTGGGGAAAACACTTTTTTTCCAAAAAGAATTCAATATTTTCACTTTCTGATTTCTATTCAGAAAATCCACAATTATAAAAGCCCCAAAAATTCAGCCGAGTTTACTCAAATAATATAAACCTCAGGTGAACGTAAACTTTCACATTAATTTATGGGAAAAGCATAATTATATTTTAGCAAATTTCGCCAACGACTTTAACCAAAAATGTGAGATTGCCAGATAATGCACTGAAAATGCATGTAAGTGTTACTATAGGTAGGTACACCAGAAAATTACGTACAACAGTAAGTGTACTGAATAAAGTAAAAAAGAGTAGTGAGATCCCTAAGTTTGGGAAAATAAGTTTATATAGACAATATTGTTGAAGAGGGCATGACGAAAAGAGAGACTAATTCACCGACAAAGGAAATTACTAAAATTACTTCTGTCTGGGAATTGTTAAAAAATACCTGGAAAATGAAACTATGATGAATGAAAAGTGGTTAGTGGTCAGCACCGAATTAACTTCAAAGAGGCAGACTGATGCCAACCTAACCAAAGAATTTGGCCCGTATGATGATTTTGTTTCTTTAAAGGAACATGCTACTGTTTTCAAATGGATGAACAGGCGGGTGGAGGAGACAGAAAATTCATATTTCTCGACTTTTTTGCCAATTATCAAAGGATTTAGAATACATTGTTGTTTAGATAATGAAGGAAGAGAGGAAAAATGGAATTTATATTGGCGTGAGAAAAAAAGAAGATCAAAGAGAATGAAATGGAGGAAGAGAAAGTGGTGAAAATGTTTCCAAGAACCAATATGAATGCCAAAAAATTCAACTCCTTATGAACAACGCGAACACACAGAATCAAGGATTTACCTGGTCAACGAATTTCTCCTGTTTATCGCTGCAAATCCTGTCTGGAAAACAGAGGCAATACATATTTGCAAATAATCAAAATTTCGATCGATTCAACATTCAATTTGTCCTTGATATTACCATAATTGATATCTCACAGCTACGTTTTGCAAATCAAGAAATTTTCTTTTACTATACCCAGATTCTGAAACTGCAGATATGCAGTGCAGTCAGTGTAATTATTAGTATTGAAACATATTATTTTCTTTTAATGGTAGTACAGATTCTTAGCACACCTAACTCATATCAATAAGTTTAGAACATTGATATCGAATTTCAACCTTCAAATATTTGATTTTTTCGTTTCTACATCCATATATTTTAATGGCTCAAAGTGAATGTTTTAGGCAAAAGGCATATCTTCAGGAACACCTGCCATACATTACGTCAGCTCAGTTTTATTTTACGCACTTTACCTAATTTCTGAAACTCGTCTTCTCCGAGACTAAAAACCAGTAATTCAATTTTTTTTTTTTTTAAATACAAAAGTCTATTTATCTGTGTTTGCCTTCTTTCCTCATTTTAATAACGTTTCTTAATGTTTCAATCAAAAATCATACCTGATCGAAAAATATACCTTATGATGTATCTTCAACAGTATGAAAAAAAATCACACTTACCCCCTTCTTGTGTTCTGAAAAAGTCCAAAAATTTATATAATCAAAAATTAGACCAGAAATTCGAATTCGTGGCCCTAAAAAACATACCGAAAGCTATATCACTTGATAATATGACAAAAAATTATCTTAACCCAATTTTTATGGACCTAATTAAAAGGAACCTGATGAAAAAAGAAACGAAACAGTAAGAGAAAGAGATTGAAAGAATGATATACTCCTCACCAGCTAGTAGACCACAAAAAGAGGGGAGGTGGACAGTTTGTTTTCTTTTCTCTTTCACTAGTTCCTTTCAAGAAATGTTTTATCCATTTTCTGTTTTCACGAAAATATTAAGGCTAGGCCTATTGAGCCCAGGGCAAGGCAGCGCGAGACGGTTTTTGTGGCAAGTGATAAATAAGTAGGAAATTCCATATTAAAGAGATGGTTGGTATTTTTACCACGGTTCGATCCTTGCGAACGAGTCAGTAAAGTAAATCAAATGAATCAAATCGAGAGAATAAATCTCATGACACCATTGTTCATTCTATTGTTTATTATTACTTTATAGCCTTATATTAAAATATAATGCATAAGTTCTGACTTTGTAAATAAAAACTGGGCTCTGTATTTTTTACATAAGTAATTTGAAGAATATAATAAAGTACAGACTTAGAGAAATTTAAAAAAAATTAATTTAAAACAGAATTATCAGGACAGAGGGTATCCATAACGGATTTATCTTTATCCTTATCATAACTCATTTCCAGCAGATTTTTTTTCTTCTCTTTTTTTTCGTCTTCCCACGAGGTAAAACAGACAGGTACCTACTTTATATGAATAACGAGATTGAATTGTAAAGTTTTTGTTAGATTCAATAAAATTTGCCATAAAGGCATACATATCAAGCGTTTAAATTACAACTGTATCTACATCTGCAACAGAAACAAGTAGTTCCTAAATAATAGCCATTCTACTTGATCCATAACTTATGTATTATCCGGAGTAAAGGATAGAATGATCAGAATGATCTGGAAGAATAATAACCCGACAGATGATTCATTTTGAAAACATCAAATCGAGACAAGGTGCGGATATAAACTCCCTATATCAAGCGTAGAAAACTTCTGATGCAGCCATGTACAGTGTTGTCCTAATCCTGCATCTACCTGTGTCAGGTTGATATTACTATTGTGGCGGATACCACATCGGCTGCTCTCTATTACTTCTCCCTTCATCACCATCACCCAGCACCGTGGCCTAGTGAGTGCAGTGCTATATTTTGGGTGGCGATGAGGAAGGGAGTTTTAGGTATTCAGCCGATATGGGTTCAAATCCCCATACTGCCTGAATACCTAAAGTGGTGACCCTAATGTGATGCGGAAGATGGAAAACAACGCCATCTCTCGGACACACAAGCCAGTGGGTGGTTTCTTACGCCACCACTACCAAAACATGATGGCGCTGTAGGATGTGCACCATGGGGTGGTGATGAGGGGGGCATCTACCACGCACCGGTGCACACATCTACTTACAAGGCGCCTCTGTATTGGCAGTATTACACTTTGCTATACTGGGGGGAGTGATGTGGCGGCTACCACACATTGGCAACTCTCCATTACTTCTCCCTCAATCACCGTCACCAGGCACCGTGGCTGAGTGAGTACAGTGCTGTATTTTTGGTGGCGGTGAGGAAGGGAGTTTTAGGTATTCAGCCAGTACGGGTTTGAATCCTTGTACCACCTGAATACCTAAAACTATACTTAATCTATTCTAACATTCTTTAAGCTTTGTTACATATCAGCTGGATGGTACTTCCAATCCCACCATTCCCATTTTTACTTTAGCTACAAATAGGCTTACCATACGTCCCAATTTAATCTTTGGGGCAACGATCCTGGTTTCCTGGCTGGTTGAACTTCATGTCCTAGTTTCCCATTTTCTTTCACGTTTTTTTATGTTTATCAATAAAAGAATAATAAAACAGGAGTACCTAATGGATAAGTAAATTTGGTTTAAATTGGTATTTTATGTCCTACCTATTTCAATTTTAGAATAATTGAAAAAATAATATGAAGGTACTGTTCTTTTGAATCAAAATAATGAGTACCCGAGATTCTCCAATAATTTTCATAACAACCGAAATAATTCATTTTCATTCCAGCAGACATAACAGTCCCACATGTTTCAAATTAGTTTCCAGATTTTTCTGAAGATTTTGGCATTAGAAAAGGTAATCATCAACTCATAGTTTTTTGTTTTTATTTTCCAAATAATTTTTGGTAGGTACACAAAAAGTTCATTATTTTTTTCAATGTTCTATTAGTCTCTTAAATAATATAAACTTTTAATAAAATTGTCTAATTTTACCCATTAAAGTAAGTAGACTATAAATGTACAACAGCAAATTAGTCTGTTCAATTATCATTATTTATTTATTTATTTTTTTGTAAACTAGTTATTTGATTTAGAAAATTGCACCACTTACACCTTGGATAAGCTGTTTTATTTACCAGGGTAGAAAAGGAAAAAAATACTTTTCTTCTCCAAAGTAGGTAGGGTAGGTACCTCACTTATACCCTTTTACCCAATTTGCTTATAAACAGGGTATTATTACCTGAAACTAGTATAGAGGTTGTGAACCGATAGAGATTAATAATTGTAACAAGAAATTAAGATTTACACAAAGTAACATCTCAGAAATGTGTGTATTTACATCAATCATGTATGATGAGAGTAAGTACAGATTGAGTGAGATAAACGAAGATGTATGAAGATAAACGAGTGAGTGGCAAAATAGTATTACAGTGCAGCTGCGAGCAAAAGTGTAAAAGTATGTTATGAATATAGTCGAGTGTTTGCAGGAGTGACACGGGAGAAGGAATAGTGGTCTCAACAACTAATAATAAAATATCGATATGTTTGTCAGATATCAATAACTATTGATAAAAAGATCGATTACTAGCAATATTTTTCCTCAGTTTTTTCAAGTTTTTAGAATTTAGGATTTTTTTTCTTTTAATTATAGATGAAAATTGGCAAACTAGGTTTTCTAGGGAAGTATTGCTGCACCAAAGTTTTTTTTTTTTGTTAAACTAGTAAAGTATTAAATAAAATCATTCAATAGTTTTCATTCATTATGTAAACTCCAACCATCACTTAGCAAATTATTTGGTGAATATAATGATACCACCATTAAATAATAACTGATCGAAAATACCGTCAACAATTTTTTGGTGCCTCTTTTTTGCCTGTTCTAGTTTGCAATGGTAAATATGGTAAGCCAGTAGGTGTAAAATGACTTTTTTATTCTGATTTTGTTCTCTAAAACACTTAAATTTGTAATCAATAACTATTAAATTTAACGCAATCATTAAATATTTGTGATCTATTATAAGTACTAACTTTTCCTACTTTTGAGGGTACCTAATTATTATTATTATTATTTTTTTTTTTTTGAAAGTCTACATTTTCCAATTGAGCTGTTTACTTCCTTAGATTTTTTTTTCAATTTACCAGCGTATAAACATGAAAATACATAATTTTTTCCAATTTTGGAACGTAAGCCTGAAATCCAATTAAAGGTAATAAGCACAGCTTAATGCATGATGACAGATATGGCCTAATATTAAAAATAAACACTTTAAAATTTTTTCAAAATAAAATACCCCACCAATAATAACTTGCTATGAGCACACCTAGGCTAGGCTACTCGTTTAGTCTTGATTCGTCTTGTTATGAAAATTATCCCTTTACTTAAAATTCTTTCAACTTTTTTATTTTTTGTTAGCTTTAAAATCAGTCTTCCCTTTACAGCATACCTCGTGGCTCTCACCAAAAGTGGCTGTACCTTTGTTAAAAACTCTAAACCAATCGTTACTTATCACCTACTGATATATTTTTCCCTCTCTCTTATATTTGTAACCAGAGAGCCGGGTTTCATTAAACTAACATTATGTTACAGTTTATTCTTGTAAGCATCCAACATTTTAATGTTTGAGTGTGAACAACTTTTTTAATTTGTCTCGATTTGAGATCAATGTAGTGGGTAGAAGCTTATATATAAATGGTTTAAGGTCCAACGGACCATATAAAGTTGGTTGGAGTCACACACCTGCATCGC